>MU227602.1:1900319-1912276 GCA_018584345.1 Thuja plicata | reverse complement strand
AGTATCCATTTCCATGAAGGAGATCCATTGGAGGCCATTGAAGGATTAAAGCTACAAGGTGCCCTTTTGGTGATCTCTCCATCCACCTTCTTCCAAGCCTATTCCAAATTCAAGAACCCATTAAAGACTTGGTGTTGGAGATCTACAAGCAAGAGATTGAAGACATCTTACCCTTTCTACATTCTACATTTGAATCATACTTGTGGGTTCAAGGATTCAAATTCGCCACAAGGAATTTTTCAAGCAAGGTGAATTTATGCATTTTCTTTGTTTATTTCTACAGTTTCAATTACATATATTTGAGGTTAATTCCAAAATTGAGGTTTGACCAAGGTGAACCCCTCCCCCAAAACAAAACAATCTCGTTTTTCTTGTAGGTACAGGTACAAAACAAAGGATTTGAGCCCAAATCTGATACCCTTTTCGGCTAACTTTCAGGATCCGCGAACAAAGTCACTTTCGGATCTGTGCAGGTCAGAGTCAACATTATTGGGTCAGGGTTGACATTTGTGGGTCAAGGTTGACCTTTTTATAAGATGACATTAGAACGAAAAATGATTTATGGGTTTTGTTTGTCTCTGCGTTTCGGTTCGGTATCAACTGTTAGTTTTTCCAGAAATAGTCTACAGACTTCAAAAAATAGCATTCTTTGATCTACAATATTTCAAGGTTAGTGCATTTCTCAGATCTTTTCAATTCCTATTTTATATCATTTCTATACATATAATTAATAGAATTTAAGGTATTTCCTTTGTTAATCTCCTTTCCAAATAGTTGATTCATTTGTGTATTAACCCTTCTCTTGGGTTGATCAACTTGGATCTTCCATTTGTGCATTTGGGAATAAGGAAGGAGCATCTTATCTTCTCCCTAATCACAATTGCAATCCATAATCAATTCAATTCAATCAAGGTTAAAAGAATCCAATACAATCTAGGTAATTCAAAGAACAATCTACATCCCCCATTTTCATAGCTTACATTTTTAACAAACAAAACAAACAACATCTAAATCCTTTATCTTACATTTCGGTAACAATTCCATTTTATATGTTACAGGATGTTCAAAAGTTTATGAGTTGTGGAATTTGTCAAGTTGCAAAAGGAGTAAGTCAGAATACTGGATTGTATACACCTATTTGTGTTCCTGAGAAACCTTGGAGTGACATCAATATGGATTTTTTTCTTGGATTACCTAATATACTAAAAGAGTATGACTCCATATTTGTTGTTGTGGATAGATTTTCCAAAATGGCACATTGCATACCATTGAAGAAAACATCAGATGATGTGCATGCTGCTGAGATTTTCTTCAAAGAGGTTGTTAGATTGCATGGATTACCGAGGAGTATTATCTCTGACCGAGATAGAAATTTTGTTGGTTATTTTTGGAGGACTTTGTGGAAGAAGATGGATACTGATTTGAGGTTTAGCTCTACATTCCATCCATGGACAGGTGGACAGACAGAGATTGTGAACAGAAGCTTGGGTAATTTGCTGAGATATTTAGTGAGAGATAAGCTGAGTAATTGGGAGATGATATTGTACAAGCTGATTTTTCATATAATAATTATGTGAATAGGAGTAGAGGAAAAACACCTTTTGAGATTGTTACTAGAATGTAGCCTAGAGGAGTATCAGATTTGAGGGATATTTTTGGTGAAAAGAGAAGCGTTGAAGGGGAAATATTTTCTGATTTTGTGAAGTCTTTACATGAGGAAGTGAAGTTGAAGTTGGAACAAAGTAATCAGAAATATAAGGAAAATGCTAAAAAGTATCAGAGACATCATGTTTTTGAAGTTGGTGATGAGGTGATGGTACATTTGAAGAAGGGCAGATTTCCTGTTGGAACATATAGTAAGCTGAAACTTAAGAAGTTTGGTCCTTGTAGAATTTTGAGGAAGTTTGGTAGTGGTAATGCTTATGAAGTTGAGTTACCTGATGAGATGGATATATCTCCTATATTCAATATTACTGATTTGCACAAGTATCATTAGTCAGATGAGGAAGTTATTATACCAGATGATTATCCTAAGAAGAAGATTGAAGAAGTTGAACATATATTGGATCATAGGATTGGTAAAAGAACAAGAGGGAAATATTACTATGAGTATTTGGTGAAGTGGAAGTACAGACCAATTGAAGATGCTACAAGGATTTCTCAATCTGAGTTGGATTCAGCTCAGGTTGTGACACCTCAATGATTCAAGGGAATCATTTCTTTCAACCCCAGTTGTCTGATGCAGGAGGATCCTAGGTTGCCTTGCTATCCTGCTCATCTTTGTTCATTTTTCCAGTTAGTGCTGAGTTGTAGTTCTTGCCGAGTTATAGTGTGTGTCGAGGTGTCCAGTGTTGGCCGAGTTCCTATTTGTGGTGAGTTGCCCAGTGTTGGCTGAGCATTCCTTCATGTGCCGAGTGAAAATAATGCTTGGTTTTGTTTGACTGAGTTTGTCTGTGTTTAGTTTCTGTTGGAGCCGACTTGTGTATTTAATTTCTTGTTGCACATTTAATATTTGGATCTTGTCTTGGGATGTGTGCGGACTATTCGTGGTAGGCCTTCCATCTTTGTAAGCCACTTTGGAAAGTATAAATAGGGATGTATAGGAGTAGGTTAGGTGTCAACTAGTAGAGCAAGTAGCAGATGATGATATGAGAAGGTAGAAGATAGATTAAATCTAGATTTCCATAAATCTTGTTGGTCATAACCCTGAAGGCCTCACAACCAGACATGTATATTGTAATTGGATGAATCAATAAAAGATATTTGTTGTTACTTCTCCCCTTGGTTTTGTTCTCTATGTTGTGTGCTTCCGTTGTGTTTACTCGTAGGGTAGCTGGATAGTTGGGTGTGCCTTTGGCCCCGACTCCCCTATCCTACCTACGCAAAAAATAACAATAATGAAAATGCTTGAATCAACAAATATTACCTCAAATATGAAACCCTTTCCATGAAGCCTCACATAAGGCTTGGTGTTTTTTGAAATATGGTAATGCATTCCTTCATCATGGAGGCACACATCAAAGTTAATCATGATTTCTAAAAAAAGATACATTATTGAATTTGTTTTGTTCCTTGATTATATTTTTGTGCTCAATTGACTCAAATATGCTTAACTGGATGTCCGTATGATATCTCAAGGAGATTAAGAGTTTGAATGGGTGAGGGAGTTTTATTTATATGTAATATACACCTTTTTTATTTGACATGAGATGGTTGTTCTCCACTATTTATAAAACTAAAATTCATATTTTAAATTTTGGAGCCAGACTACATGGATAGTGGCATTGGGTGCCCTAATTCTAGCAATTTGAGCTAGGATTTTGGTCATGATTAGGAGAATGCTCCATTACAAGAAAATATCCCAAAACTAAGCACAATTAGACTTGAAATAGGTACACATTAGGTACAATCTCCAAAGTGGGTACTCCAACATTATATGAAGCAAGATATCTATATGTATCATGAAAATATGGGACTACTTCTTTGTCATCATTTATCACACAATGATACAATAATAAGAAATACTATATAAAAACTTATTAAAATTATCTAAAATAGATGGAAAGGTGCTAAAAAGCCATGTGAAGTGAAAAATGGGACACACTATCAAGTAATCCAAGTACAAGGTATAGATCATCTTCCACATTATAGAAACAGACAATGACCTCCAAAATCCATCCTTGATATGTAAAAAATAGTTAAAACACAATAGGATCTTTGACATAGGTGTATATATGCAAAAATACGGGTTAAGTACAAGTCTTAATTTGAAATATTTAAATCATAATCAAATAGTGGGTAGGTAGATATAGATCAAGGGGATAACAAGAATGAAAACCCAAACATTAATCAACATAAATAAATGATGCTTAAGGGATTATCCATGTATTATCCAAGTTTTAACACATTTACAATGAAAGATATAATTAATCTTAAATAACAATTTAGACTCTTACAACCTTAAGACCCAACCAATTTAAGTAAGTAAATAAGAAACACTTATATAAATATCTAATTGCTAATTAATTAAAGTAGTAAGTTTAATGATTAGCAACTGAATATGAGTGTAGGCTTTAATAAAATGTGATTTAAACTAAATTTGAACTAGAAATGAATAAAAACGTAAATGTATTACCTTAGCATTAAAGTTCAGGGTCTTAAAAGTTATTACAAAACGTTGTTTCTAGAAAATATATGTTAGATATGAGACAATATACTAAAGCAATTCAGTTATGTCAAATATGTGATTATGCATAAACTTGGTTTAATTTTATACGTTTGTCTTGATTTCCACAGGTACAGTTTGAAAATAAGATTGTTTCTTTTAAAAATTTAGTGCAGTTAATAACCTATTATCCTCATAATATAGATATTTGCAACAAGGATTCGCCTATACTTATAATTGTAAATTATGTTGTTGTGCTAAAGAAAAATAGTTGAACTTGCTACTTTAAGGAGAAGAATTCAAGGATTTATTTCTTTGCACCTTAATCATGATCGGTTGATCAATTCAATAATTTTGAAAAACTGGGATAAAAATAACAAATGCAAATAATCTGGTTATGATGATAATAGCTTGATACATTAATAAACTTTGATGACTAATAAAATTACACAATGCATGAATTAAGACTTTTGAAAATTTTAACTGAAATATCCATATAATTAGAAATAGTATATAACTAGAAATAGTAAGTGTTATGAGAGTGGAACTAGTGATGAGTGACACAAATATTAGTAGTGAGTGATTCTAGATGATAATGATGATCATAGACGATAAATAATAATTAGAATGACAGAGTAGTGATGTCTTTTTATACATTTCTTAGGATACAATTTATGATTTTTTTAGCATGAGAAATAACATAGTATATCTTGGTGGAACTAAGTTTGCTTTAGGATATCTAATTAAATATAAATTTTAGACATGTGAGTCAACCCCACATATGTGACTTTCAATTGGGTTGGCATACCGACTATTTTGACCATAATAGAAAAACTAATATTATATGATGTAAGAATTATTTAAACAAAAGTTGAATTATATTTTGAATTAAATATCAATTTTAAATTTGAATTCAATGAAATCATCAAATCAATCAAAATCAAATATCAAGATCGTGTCTTTAATATATCTTAAAACCAAATTAAAAAAATATGAATACAAAATTTTAGTCTTCACTCTTACACCTTCCTATATATGACCACCATTACAAGCCTAAACTTCCCCATTTATTGTGCATATATGGATATAAAAGATGAGTTGATTATCTTATCTTTCCACTAACAATATGAAGTGGAATGTTATCCATAAAGGTAGTGTGGTAATGATCTTTGGTATATGTGTCACATTATAATTATTAACTTAGAAACATATAAGTGTTGGAATAATGATGAAAGGCTTGGGATAGATATCCACCATACGTGCAAATAAAAACTTCCCTAGTTAGTGTTCAATGAAATTATTACTTTAGCCGCTAAACACGTGCACATGTGTCTTTTTTAATTTATTGTTAGGGTTCAACATTTATTATTAGTTTAAAATAAAATATGGATAGTTTGAAAATAAATTTAAAACTAAAATCTATGTATTAATGAATTCTTTTTATATTTTCTGGATATTTAAAAAAAAAATTTCTATATTCAATATTTAAAAAAAAAAATTAAATTTAAACTAACTTCTATTTTTAAATTTTTTTTACCAAAATCTAGATTTTTTTTTAATAGAATCTTTCTATTTTTTTTAATATATTTAAGAAACATTTCTATTCTATTTTCTCATGCTATCATTTTAAATTTGATAATTAAACTAAATTCTATTTCTAAATTTTTAAATGAAACAAAAATTAATTTTAGAATAAATAATTTCACAATTGATTTTTGAGGTTTGGGTTATGGTCTTGATTTAGATTTATATAACCTATCTCAATTTTATATATCTCAAATTTGATGAATTGTTAGGTTCAATGAAATTATTACTTTAGCCGCTAAAAATAATTAGTTGTCTTGTTTTAGATTGGCACACTTTTGTAAATTTTTATTAGTATTTGTCGTTAGACTAGATACTATTGCAATGAGTTTTTTTAACGAGTGATTAAAAAAACTATAAGCCTTTTGTTTTTCAATTTATTTTTAAAATCTTATTAGAATTAAAAATGATGTATCATTTTAGCTATTATCTTGAACTAGATGAAATAAATCTTAAATTTATTTAAATTCACCCTTTTTTTTAATATCATTTTCAAAATTAAAATAATTATTATATTATAATTAAAATTATATATTATTATTCATAAATTGTAGATTATGCAAATTTTATAATAAATAATTATCATTAATAAATTTATGAAAATTATTTTATAGGTTTTAGAACTCTATTATTATTAAATTATTATCTTCTAAAAAAATCTATTATACTTTATTAAATTATATATAATATTATGACTATAAGTAGGAGATATTTTCCACAGCGAGTCAAATTGTGATATTGCTATCAGGATTCAACTGTGTAGTTTTTTGAGTCAAACTCATTGACCCACGATTCATGAGTAGTGGTTCACACGAACCCATCTCTCATGAGAATGACCCAGAATGAATGGAACAGTTGAATCCTGATAGCAATATCACAATTATGACTATAATTAATTATTAGGCAAATACTTAGCCACTATGTGGCACTTGTTTCTTTTGGAATGATTTTTTTTTTTTTAAATATAAAAATTGGTTCTTCTAATGTTTCTCTAAATTTTTAATTTCTATTGATGTAGTTTTTAATATTTTTTAAACATATAGATAAGCATTTGTTTTGACATTCTAATATGTACAAGTATTTATGTTTTGTTTATAGAGTTTGGATTTTTTTTTCTTATTGTCTTGTTTTAATCTATATGATAATATTTTATTTATTTTTAAAACTTTGTGTCATTTGAATTTTTAATGTTAGGACACCTATTCTATGATCTATTTTTTAATATATATTTGTCTTTATATTGAAATAATATGTACATCTAAAAATAAGTTCGAGAGATATAGTTTTGACTTATTAGATGAATGAAGAGGTGTTCCAAAATGACATCAATGTGATAATAAAATAGTTGAATCATTGACAAATTAAAATTATTTAAAATATATAGATGACAAATAAAAATTAATAATAAAATATATTATTATATATAATATAGATGTATGATAAGTCGTTTACACGTCAAAGTATTATAATTAGATTAAGAGTAGCCTACTACACCAGTGAGGAAAGGTGGAGTGTAATGACATTAGCACAAAAATAAAAATAATTAAATCACCACTCAAATACTAAAATAATTAAAATATTAGAAATGTATAGTTGAAAACTCCACATTAATAATAAAACATTTACATTTTATAAGATATAAATATTTGACAATTCATCTAGACAGAAAGTATTTATTAGGCTATGAAGAGTAATAAAAAACATTAGCAAGAAATGGAGTAGAATTGTAATGTCCCTACTTAGGATTTATCACCAATCACACCTTTTGGCATTTTATTATCGGTTGACTTGTTATGAATATAAATGACTAGTAATCGATGGTATTATGACTTTCTTTGCCGTTATCAACATCTTCCTATCGCTGTTTGTAAGAGCAATTAGATACGTATGGTTTAAGCCTAGGTACTTGTATAATAATAAAAAAATTATATTCAATTTTATTTGTTAT
The DNA here is from genome assembly GCA_018584345.1 of Thuja plicata. Taxonomy (NCBI): domain Eukaryota; kingdom Viridiplantae; phylum Streptophyta; class Pinopsida; order Cupressales; family Cupressaceae; genus Thuja; species Thuja plicata. Next base: position 1,904,579 of record MU227602.1, on the reverse strand, counting down.
TTGAAATTATTATAATTATATATTATTTTATTAATGATATATATTATTTTATTAATAATATATAGTATATTATTATATTAATAATATATTATATTTATATAAATATATTATTTATTTATTTATATTATATCATTTATTTATAATTATATTGTAATTATTTTATTTATTTATTTATTTATATCATTTAGTATTATTATTTATATTATTTAATTTTTTCGTTTAATTATAATCATAAGTTTTATGTTATAATAATTATTATTTTATTATTTAATTTTATTAATATTATATTATTTATTTAATCATCTATTTTACTATTTACTAATTATTTACTATTAAATTCTATTTCAAAACGGGGACATTACAATAATAAAATGATTGTGATAATAAAAATAATAAATTTCTAACATACTAAAATAATTTTCAAATATATAGTTCATAACTACACATTAACAAGTGGGTGTGGGTGTGGGTGTGTGTGTGGAAACAGACTTATGGTTCTAAGCAGGAAGAGGAACGAGAGTAGATTTTCAAATTCTAAGCTTGCAGGAGGAGAGGATCAAGACGAAGACAATGTTACAGGAAGATCTCAGAGGCTCAGTGCTTTGGTGGTGGCATGTTGTGTTCTTAGTACGCCTTTGTTTATGGACACTGGTAGGGGTTATGTGTTCGTGGTTTTCTTGGCCCCTGTGGTGTTCCTTGGCCATGTTTTTCAAGCTTTCACATGTTTCTCTTTCCATGTGGGATGACTTGTTAAGGGGGTATATGCATTGGTTTATGGGGCATTATTTCTCCCTGTAGGGGTGTTGTCAGCCCATCCTTCTATCATCTTCGCATATTTTTTCTTCAGATCATTAGAGACCTTGCTAGTTGTTCTCTGAGCTTGGTTTGTGCTAATGTCTTTTGATGTGGGGGTCATCATCGATTTTTGCATGGCTACCTTGATAGGGATCATGATGGTACTTTTCAGAAGACCCCTTTATTGCATAGTCATCACGGTACATGGCTCCTTATTGTCGCATTTTAGGGTGTTTTGAGTTCGGGCTTCAATTTGGCGAGTGGATTCCTATTGGTCTTGGAGGTGAGTGTTTCACTTGCATCCTGGTTTTTAGTTATTACATATAATGCCATGTTCTTGTTGGTGTTTATCGGTATAGCACCGATGTTTTGTATTGCTTTTTTAGGTGGTCATGCCTATGTTTTGGGTGATTCTATCGGGACTTTCTCCCATCCTTGCATTATCTACCATAATATGACTTTCATGGATAAGGGCCCCTGATGTTGGTTTCTTGAGGGGATGATCTTGGTGGTTAGATTAGGGTTGGTTGATTGTGCTTTTTGGTTCTCTGTGAACTGGCATATTTGGCCTGTTCATGCTAACAATAGGGTTCATTCGGAGTGGTTCTCTTCTTTTGAAGGATCTTGTTGTTGGCATCCCTTCTATGGGAGATTGGTTGAAGCCCTACCTTAATGTGGGCTTAGGTGTCTTCTCTATGTGTAGCTCTCTTTTTGCTGAGTGGTTATGGGTTTCCCCCTTTCTGTGTGGCTCTTTCCTACTTTGGTGTGAATAGCTTTGTACCGATTCTTCAGCCTTCTGGGGAGTTGAATTGGTTTCTAGTTTGGTGGGTCTTATGACTATGGCTTTTTATACCCTGTGGCTTATTTATCGGGATGATGATGTTGGCATTATGGTAGTTTTTGGAGGAGATCTAAAGATCAGTAATTTGAAGATACATAATTGGTTGTCATTGATGGCAACATGATCAGTTAATATGATTGGAGCAACCGGTAAGATCCATACATGATCGGTAAAGGGAGAAATAATTAGCTGTGTTGATCGATGTATAGGAGGTGTATAGGAAGAACAGTTTCAACAAGTTAAATTGGCAGCGGTCGAGTTATAGAATAAATCACACGATGCGATCTTAGACGAGACATTAATATGGTATGAGGAATCCATGGTTCTGACTGTGACAACTAATTTGATGTTTTGAGTGACCTATGTTTTTGATGTGTTAGACAGTGTACCTATTGGGTGACCGATCTGAATTTTATGATAAATCAATTAAGGTGATGGATCTAAGGTCGGCTATTATTTATGAAATTGGATATTACGTTTGGGATGACGTATTAGGTATGATTGACACTGATTTTGAGGAGGTTGGTAAATTTGATGGAAGGTTTTTAGGTCTTAAGCAACTTAAGAAAACATTATATAAAGAGATCTAAATCATGTGATTTAGGGTTGCGATCATATTTTCAAGTGCAGCGATCAGAGATTGAAGAAGTAGAGATCAATACATCGTTAAAAAACAAAGGAGAAGAGAGGATCTAATAGGCAAGCAGTTCCATTCTATAGATCATTATTGTTGTTGTTTCCTAGCAATTGTTGTAGGTTAAATCCTTTAACAAGGTAGATCCTAACAGGTCTTTTTTGTAAATCCTTTAACAGGGTAACTTCTTAATTGACGGTTGAAATCCTCTAGCAAGGTAGACTCTAACAAGTCTTTTGGTACTTCTAACAAGGTACTAGTCACTTTTAACAGGGTGAACCCTAGAAAGGGTATTGTAGCTCCTAACAGGGCAAACATTTTTACTACAGTAAGGTGATTTGTGGGTGTCATCCCCACTATGTTTTTTTCCCTCTAACAACCTAGGTTCCATGTGAAAAATCTATGTGTCATATGTGATGCTTTTGTGGATGCTTGATGTTGTTTACTTCTATTTGATATTATCTGTTGCATGTTTCATTATTTGGAAGTTGCGGATTAGCTTTGTTAGATAAGTGGTTTAATTTCTTAAGTACTTGTCTACACTGATTCACCCCCCCCACCCTCTCCCAATGCCTGTGCATAATAACAATTGGTATTAGAGCTTTGGTCCTCTTGATATTAAACTTAACCACTTGAGAAAGATATTCCTAAAAACCAACATGGAGAGTTCCACGTATGAGAAGCAACTTGAGGATGTAAACAAAGTAATAAATAAACTAAAGGAAAAGTTGAGGCACTCCCTTGCAAAAAGAAGAGAACTCACTGAGCAATTGATGGAAAGGAAAGATTGCATTGAACAACTTTCTGAAGGTAGTATGTCTGAAGAATATGAGGAAGAAATTGAAGATCTGTTAGATAAGAACAATGGACTTAAAGAAGAGGTGGCAATTGTGAAAAGAGAGCTTGAAAGTCAGTTTGCCAAGATGTGTGAAGAACTTGAAGGAAGAAGAGCTACTGAGGGTGCAAAGAAAACAACTGAAGATGCCATAAAGGCTAAAGATGAAACCCTAATAGAAAATTTGGAGCAACTATTCAGATTGGAGCAAGAAGTTGATGTATTGAATGAACACTTACATGACACAAATGAAGAAAATACTAACATCTTAAGAGAGAATGAGGGATTGAGGAAAGAGAATGATAAGTTGAAATAAGATCTTAAAGCTTCAAATGATCTACTAGATAAATTCAATAAGAGTTCTATTGAACTTGATGAACAACTTGCTAGTCAAAGGAGGAAAGGAGAGAAACAAGGTCTAGGTTTTTCAAACTTTGAAGCTGGTGAAACATCTAGCAATAAGGGCATCAATGCAAGAGACAAATCAACACCCAAGGTGAAAAATAACACTAGTAAGAGAAGGTATAAATTGGTATTTTTAATTTTCGTCATGAAGGTCATACTACTAATGTATGTTGGTTTAAACCTATTGGTCCTAATGTTAGTGTTACCCAAATTTCCCATCCTGTCAAATTTTGGCTACAAGTGGAGTAAATGAGGCTCCCACAATGGTAGAGCCCAACTTGTATGAATTTTTCATGATTCCTGGTCTTTATCTTATCCTCTACATATTTATTGGTCTAGTTTTATCCCCTAGTTCATGTCTTTAAGGACCTAAATGCAAAAAACCCTATGAAAATCTCTTAAACCCTAGCTCGTTCATGACATGTTCTTTTCCCGAGTTAATTTATCAGGTGACTTAAGTGTTCTTATAATTCATGTGCGCATTAACATTTCCTTGGTTGTCTCTTAATCTCTCAATCTGAAGGAAAAGGAATATGCTTCTATGATGTCAAAAGGAAAAGGAATATGCTTCTATGATCTGGAGATTAAGCGCAGACCGTAGATGCATTTTTGATCGAACGGTTTGTTGGTTCCTTTTCTTGCTGATATGTAAATACCCTTCAAGGGTTCACTCTATTTATCCCTAACACTGATTCAACATAGAATAGAACAACAGAAACAAGGTTTTGAAACCTTCTGCACTTTGAGTTC
>MU227602.1:1849293-1866704 GCA_018584345.1 Thuja plicata | reverse complement strand
TCCGTCCTTTAGGCAAAGGTACTAGGTCCCAAGTTTTGTTCTTCTCCAATGAAGCCATCTCATCATCCATGGCCTCAATCCAGGAACCTGCATCTTCCATACCCATAGCCTCTTTCACAGATCTAGGTTCATCAGTGTTTGTAATCAAGGCATAAGCACAACTAGAATCTAACATAGAAAATCCAAACCTCTCTGGCTGCTTTCTTTCTCTTGTGGATCTCCTCAAGGGCTGAGGTTGAGGTTGTTCTACCTCTTCTTCTAAATTTTCAGAGCTTGTAGATATCTCCTCATCATCAGATCCATCACGGTTTCTCTATTCAGTCTTCTCAGGGGTAGGAGGCAACTGAACAACATCTTCTTTCATTTCTTTTTCATCTAGTTGTAGCAAAATAGGAGAAGGTGCTAGCTCTCTAAAAATAACATTTCTGCTATACAACACCTTACCAATCACATGATCCCAAAGCTTGTATCCTTTAACACCAACACTTTAGCTAATAAAGATACATTTTACAACCTTGTTTTCCAACTTAAATATTCTCTCCTTAGGCACATGTGCATAAGCTTCACAACCAAAAACACGAAGTTGTCTAATTGAAGGCTTCTTACAAGACCACACCTCCAAGGGTGTCTTACCAATAAGAACTGATGTAAGAGCTTTGTTAACCAGATAGAAAGCAGTGGCCACAGCTTCAGCCCAAAACCTTTATTTGAGGCCAGCTCCACTAAGCATACTCCTAGCCTTCTCCATCAGTGTCACGTTCATTCTTTCTGCAACTCCATTTTGCTGTAGGGTATAAGGAGTTGTCTTATGCCTCTTGATCCCTCTTTCTTTACAGAAATGTTCAAACTCCGCCAAACAAAACTCACCACCATTTTCAGTTCTCACACACTTAATTCTTTTACCAGTCTAATTCTCTACGAGAGCTTTAAATTCCTTGAACCGACTAAAAACTTGTGTCTTTATTTTAAGGAAATAAATCCATGTCCTTCTACTGTAATCATCTATGAAAGATTAAAAAAATATACAGATTTGGAGAGTGAAGGAACTTTAACAGGACCAAACACATCCGAACGGATAAGATCCAAAATACTAGAAGACTTGTGAGAACTGGAGTAAAACTAAACATGATTTTGCTTACCATAAACATAGTGTTCATAGAATTTGAACTCGGGACTATAATCATTTAACCCCTCAATGAGGTTTTTATTTTTCAGTGTTTTGAGACCCTTCTCACCAATGTGGCCAAATCTCATATGCCACAACATTGTCTTTTCTGCAGGAAGTTTGCCTTTGAAAGTGTTAGCACCCTTAGGTACACTTGTTGCACTACCATCAGAACCCATTACCATAGACTTCTTCACTACTGGTTTAGATGGTGGAGATGAAGTGATGAATGCTCTCTTCCTTGAGATAGAAGAACTATTACACTATGAAGTGCAAGCATCTAGATGAAATAGGGTACCTCTCCTAGTACCTTTTGCAAGCACCATAGCTCCTATAATCATCCTGCATCCATCTTTCAAAAAAAAAACTTGCACTCCTGCATCATTCAACATACTTACAGATAACAGTTTTCATGCCAAACCCATGATGTGCATTACCCCGTTGATCCCCTTTACTCGTCCATCAAGGAATCTGATAGTGACTCTTCCTCATCCAACTATCTCTAGGTGAGAATCATCACCTAGGTACACCTTTCTACCATCGAAATCCTTATACTTTGAGAACCAACTTCGATGAGAGGTCATGTGAAAAGAAGCACCCAATTCAATCAGCCACACATCATCATATGCATGAGTGGCCAAGGCTGCAACAAAAGCATCGCCATCTTCTTGAGATTTTTCAGAATTTGAATCTGGGCTTTTCTTCTTCTTCTTTGGCTCTTTGCAGTCCTTATGGAAGTGCCCAGTCTTACCATAGTTCCAACATGTTACCTTAGACTTTCCAGGAGTCTTAGATTTCCCAGGGGATTTGGATCTACCCTTTTCAGACTTATTGTCATTTTTCTTTCCTCTGTCTTTGGATTTACCACGAACAGCAAGGGCTTCCTTGGTTGAATTGGAAGTCTTTCTTTGCATCTCTTCAGATAATAACGAAGACACCATATCATCCATTTGGAAAGTGACAATAGTACTCCCAAGGGCCATCATAATATGGTCCCATGAATCTGACAAGGAACATAGTAGGGTCATATATCGATCCTCCTCCTCCAACTTGACACCAGTTGATGTCAACTATGTAATCAGCATGTTAAACGCATCCAGGTTATCTACAACGGATCCTCCTTCCTCCATTCTCAAAGAATACAGCTTCTTTCTTAGGAACAATCTGTTTGTGTGTGAATATCTGTGCACCTGTTGCCTGCGACACAATACTTCAATAAGTCATTCTGTTAGTGAGAAACAAGGGTTAACGAGCATATAAAACCCTAACATCAACCTATTACTTTCTAACTAGGATGAGTGTAGAAAATAACATAAAAGCCCTAAGATTAGGCTAAATACCAGTGACATAAACAACCTAGCATGAAAGATTTAGTTTAAAAACAACTATTTAAGTATGCATATTAGTCTAAAATGAGAATTATAACCATGAAGAAACTGACTAATGGAGTGTGCATGAAGCTAGGAAGGAAAGGGTAGCATAACAATGCTTTGAGATTCCTTCAAAATCTTGGCATAACAACACTATAATTTGAAATTTTAGGCTTATTATGAGTTCCTTCAATTTATAGAGGAATGGGAGAGAGAGAGGGGAGACAAGGTTCATTAATGGAGCCCCTAAGGTCATTAATGAGGTATAAGAGCCATTAATGCCTCGACATTAATGAGGGATGGGAAAGAGGGAATATCCATTAAGGGTCATTAATGAAATTCATTTAAGAGGCATGGGAGGGTGTAAGACTCAACTTGGCAAGTTGGTCCATAGAGAAGTCATGCTTGAGAAAGTTGACTTTCTCAAGTGGGTTGAGTTGTTAATCATTCCTTAATGGAATGTGACAACATTAGGAGGTGGGTTAGGATTAGAATTAGAATGAGGATTAGATTAGCATGGGGGGAATAGGTTGAGATGGGTTAGAACCCAGGGTAGAAGTGGTTGAGATAGGTTAGGTTGGGGTTTAAGGGAATATAAATGAAATGAATTAAACTTATTTAATTCATTTAAAATATAGGATTTAATTATTTAAGCATTTTATTGCTTTTTAATAATTAAGGGGACTATAGCCATTTTAATTAAATTAAATAGGCTAGAGGAATGGGTTATTTGCAAGTGGACAATTGATTTAGGGGTTTAATTAACTCCTTTATAATTAAATACTATAGCCATGTTTGAATTTGGTTTGATTTAATTGGCTATAATAGTTAATATAAATTAGTGATAAAAATCACCTAGGACTTTAATTTTGATTTCAAAAGAATTATGCCAAGTAGTAACAGGGTCGTTTGGACATAATTGGGGGTATGATCACACTTAGGGAAAATAGGGTCTATAGTCAAAACAGACCAAATTCAGGTGGATACATTTGCACCTCTTTCAATTGATGTGTGAGCAGCGCATTGATTCAAAGAAAGTTTTTTATTTTTGACTTCAAAAAGATTGAGAATTCCGTTCTTGGTTTTTGAACAAAATGTTGATGAGATCAGTCTTGTCCTTGATCAAACCAAACTGATAGAATTGATTTTGAACTTGGTTTTCATCCAAAGATCAATAAAAGATCTTAAAGATATCAATTCTAGACTTGGTTGTTGTCCAACGATTGACAATACTGATACTGAAATTGGTTGTCGTTGAAAAGTCAGTAAGAAGTTGCCAAGAGCTTAATAAGAATCTTTTAAAAATGAGGAAACACGAGATATCCAGCTTATGAGAACAAAAGCTTTCTATCCAATAGTTCTGATTTTAGTCAAGGAAATTGTTATGCCCCTAGTTTGTTTGATAACAAAGTCATTTTAATGTTGTTTTGAGCAAAACATTAATTGATGATAGTGTGATCATGCCCCCTCAGGAGCGAAATCAAAGGAAAAGAATAAATCCCTCAGTTGAAAGAACGTATCACTTGCAGGAAACGGTTAGGGAAAGAAAGAATGGAGTAGAAGAAGTGGAAAAGAAGGTGTATTTAAAAATAAACACACGAGTACCAAATTAATTACATGAAAATGTGAGTGATAAGACTAATAAAATGATGTTAGACCAAGATTTATGATAAAATGTGCAGTATTGACAGTTTTGTGGAACAAATGAAGCAAATCTATAGCTTTCAAAACTGTCCTAAAAATGGTACTATGCTGGTGAAAAGCTCCTAGGCACCTTTGATTTGGTTTTTGATTGATCAAAAAGAGAACAGAAATGTAGTTAGAGTTATCTGGGAGGAGTTTTGGAACTCCTAAATGGCTCAAAAGACCAATATAAGCCTCAAAATTTACCATTTTACTATTCATTTTCACTTTCCTCCATAGTAATTAGAGAGCTCTGCAGAGAAGATGGTAGTCCTTGTGAGGAAGCATCATTTCGAGATGAGCCATCGACATCAGTGCCCGGCCAACTACCCACCTCTGGTAAGTGCTCGTAAAACTACCTTATGAATTTCGCAAAATCCAATTTCATGCATTTTTGTAGGTTTTATAGCCAAATGAATTTAGAATCGCATCTGGTATTTTGGATTGCAACCTGTAAAACCCATGTCACATCCGGGTTTTTCTGGCTCGCATCCAGTTTTTTTGAATTCTTGCGTCACATCCAGGATACTTTAGATCGCATCTAGTTGTGTTGTTTTTATCTGTATTTTTGTTGAATTTTTCTTTTGTATCATACCCTATCCCTGAAAGGTCATACTTGGTATTTAGGGTCACATCTAGTATTTCAGGGATCGCACCTTGTGGCCTCCATCGCATCCTATATTTCCAGGATCATATCCAGGAAAGGAGATCGCACCCTGCTGATTCAGAATCGCATCTGGTTATGAGACATAGAATTTTAATCTTTTGGATCGGTTTGCGTGCCATGAACCTTGAATTACTTATCTATTTAGGAAGCTACATTTTTTTTGTAGATAGGAGACTGATGTATCATTGTTTTTGTCAAAATAGACCCAGTTTGAGGTAGTCCCATTTCGCGGCACCTACCCGGGTCATGTGCTTGCATTGTCTGGACTGCTTTCAAATGATGAGTAGACTACCGTGATCCGATATGGATTATGCTCTTTGATAGGTTTACCCAAGATAGGGGTAAATTGAGGGTTGTTGACTACTCTTGTCGAGAGATGGTACTCAGAGCACAAAACCTTCCACTTGCCGACCGGGGAGATTACTGTGACTCTAGAGGATGACTGGCAGATACTGCAGGTCCCGATGATTGGTGCTGAGGTGTGTTTCAAGTTGACGGCTGATGTGGTGATTGGTGTTGTACGTTGATACTTTCAGGATGACACTATTGACCGCAGATATCTGTCATGGGATTATATGGTCAATCATTACGATCGTTTATTTGTATACTTAGCAGGACTGATAGGTGGCATCCTGATGCCAGATAGAAGTCAGCATGGGTTCATGGTCAGCTGGGTAGACATGTTGGAGAAGATGGTCACCCATAGGTAGAGATTTGCATGGGGCAATTGTATTCTAGCCCATATGTATCGAGAGCTTCACGAGATAGTATACCATTATACTCAGAGCATGATCATTGGCATTCTTATTCTTTAGATCTGGGCCTGGGAGCACATCCCTGTTATGCAGCTGATTATAGATAGACAGAGAGCACCTGAGAAGCCCTATGTATACATGTATGCAGGTCTTATTTAGCAGCCCCATCTGGGCAAGATTGAGTACTGGCATCAACTTTTTGACGATATGACTGAGGTCATTTGGCGACCATATTTAGATTGCGAGGAGTGGACCTTAGATGCACGAAAGGTACTGTATCTATTTTAGAGCTGATATCTCATAGGGATGACTAGATATGTGGTAGAGCGGTTCATCCATACCTTGGTGCTGAGACAGTATAGCTGCCATGAGGGAAGGATATAGGATATCACTATGTATGCACAGATCCAGGCTGAGGCAGCATTGTGGGGTGCTCAGTTAAGATATGAGACAGCGTACCAGGAGATTCAGGATATGGTGGGAGTAGACTGGGATCTCTGCCTGGACGTAGCTGATGTAGGTGTTTCTGATGGATATGCTACAGAGATGCTCCAGTACCCAATTCCTCATTTCAATATACCTGAGGAGATCATTCCTCACATAGAGGATCCATTAGACTATGATCTCGATGATCGTCCTGCTAGAGGGAGGGGAGGAGCACAGAGAGACAGGACCCCTGCTAGACATGGAGGTCAGGATGGTGGTAGAGATGGTAGAGATGGTAGGCATCCTCCTCCTGATGACAATGATGATGGAGATGATAGGGGTTGTGGTGCAGTGGGTGGCCACGCAGAGGTTGCTAGTGGGAGTGGGGAGGGTCAGCGTACCCACCTTAGGTTTTTTTCTCCTCGGATCAATCATGGTCCATTACTTATAGGAGAGTAGCAGAGGCAGTAGAGATAGCAGAGATATCAGCCACTGAGATAGCCGAAAATACCATAGGATAGGGCCTTAGGGAAGGATTCAGGCAGGGATGGGGATCGGCTATCTCAGTGTGAGCAAGAGAGAGAGCAGTTCAGAGCTCAGATTATAGCTTTAGAGGGTAGAGTGACAGTAGCAGAGGCTAGGGCTACAGTAGGAGATTTGAGACTTGCCATATCAGATGCCTTGCTTACAGATATGGGCAGGCAGATGGAGAGACTCCATGTAGAGCGAGATGTATAGGCCCGTACATCTACTCATCAGGGATAGAGGGCTACCTATTATTATGCTCTTTACCATGCAGTAGTGCCAGAGGGGCATAGTGCAGTATCTTTTTCATGGTTAACCTAGCAGTCTAAGGGGGCGATGCCTCCTCCTCCTCCATTTGTACCTCCTCCTCCTCCTCCACCAGATCAGGGAGAGGGGGGAGCCAGAGCTGATTATTTTGTCATATTTTTGTATATCTGGGCTCACATTGTATATTTGGATCCTTTTGAGATCCTCTTTTGTATATGAAATTCATACATGTATATTTGATTCATTCTATCTTACTGATACTCTTTATGCAGTTTGTTCCATATTTTGATCTGTACCATGTGATGATATATATATATATATATATATATATATATATATATATGATGCAGCTTCCTGATTCTGATATTTTTCATGAGTTATTTTTGCTCTAATAGATTTTATTTTGCACATGTGATGATATCTTGGTCTCTTGATGAGTTAAACTTAGATAATGACATTATTTTATGATTTGATTTGATTACTGATATAAATATGTTTTAAATGATACTTATGTGAAGATGCAAATGTATGTTTCTTTTGATTTTCGTGCGAAAATCTTCCTCCATCTTTGTAGGAAGTGTGTAAATGATTCACCAATTCATTGTTTGGTATTACATAGGTCCATCATAGTCACATCATATTGGATGTTGTAGGAGTAATGTTGGATGAATCATTGGATCAACTCCTCAAATGTCTTGACCTTAGGGTTTAGTTTTGAGAACCACTCCATGGCATTTCCCCCTAGGCTTCCTAGAAATAGTCGCAAGAGATATGTAGGTTCGTGCATGTATTCTATACTTAGAGCACAGAATTCCCTCACATGGTCATGTGGGTCAGTTTCTCCTATGTACTTGTCATACTTTGGTCTTGCCGCGTTGGGAGGAAATGGGACCATAGTGATACTCTTGTCAAAAGGGAATGGACAAATAGCGTCAAAAGAGTATTTTGTTTTGGGCTTCTCTTTCTCCTGTTTGAGGTTTGTGAGCTTTGTTTGCCTCAAATTGAGTTGTTTGGTGAGAACAGATATAGGATTTGGTACCTCCTTTTCTTTGAGATTTTTCACATCATAATCCTTAGGTAATTTGACACCCGTGGATGCTAGATGGAGGAAATATTTCTCTTTATTGTCATCAATTATCCGTTCCAATAGCTTGTGGAACCTCTTACTCTGTTTGAGTTTTTTGTACTCATTTTCAGGGATCTCTCCTTCACTATCTGATCCAAATGGGCCGTGTTAAAATTTGGGTCCTTCCTCCTCATCTGTCTCTTTGGGCTTTTGGTGTTTGCCATCATAATACTCCTCAAAAGCCTCACTCCATCTGCGAGTGTCACTATCCATTTGCGGGGAGTCTAAATCGAGTAGGGAACTATGAAAATTTTCTCCTTGAAAGTGTGGTGTTTTAGGAGGCACTTTCGATCCTTTAGATGTGTACTTGTTGCATCTTGTGTTAACCATGAAGTTGTTTCTCAACTTTTGTCAATATTTTGCAATAGTGCAAGTGAGAGTTTCAGACCGTTCAAGTGGGCGTGTCTAGGTAAAAGTAACTATTTATTGTTGGTCGATGTAAATGATTCCAGCATCAGAGGGTTAGAATTCCCTAATAGTGAGTTGGGAACCAAGTTGTTGGTAGAAAGCGGGTAGACCACACATATTGAACTGATCATAAAAGACTAAGAATGGAAGGTAAATGTCTTGAAAGAGTTTTGAAATTTCAACAAGGAGACCAAAAAAGACAATAGGAACCAACTAAAGAGCCAAAAGGGTATCCTAATCAATTGAGACTTTCTAAGAAAAACTTCTACAAGTACCCTCTATTTTGGATACGAGCTCCCAGATGCAAGCCTCTAATGACACCAGATGCGAGCCTAAATCCTAGATACGACTGTGTGCTGACCAAATGCGAGCTAGCATACAGGATGTAATCCCAAATACTAGATGCGATTTGGGAAATCTAGGATGCGATCTTATGATGTCTTTGTCAGTTTTTGCCAGTTTTTGAAATTTATGTTTTGGGAGCTCGTGCAATTTGTCTAATTTGTGATCATGTTTGGAGACTTGCCAGTGAAGAACACATGTATCTGAAGGTTTGAATATTGTTTCTTGTTTGAAGGAATTTATCTTTTTAGTGATCTTTCAAGCACATCAAACAGATTTGCATTGTTAGGAGGGTGAAACAAACACTCATCTTTTTCCTATTCTCTAGGTGGAGGATGAGAATCTTTGCTCATTGACTCAAGTACACACTCAAATACTAATCTGAATACAGCCATCACCAAGCACATAATGGCTCCAATCATGATGATGTATTAACCGACTCCAAATGCAAGTGAGGGCACAATATGATGAGTTTTTTGGGGCAATTAATTTTTGCCTTGCACAAAGATTATCACCTTTTCGGGGATGAATCAGGAATTATTTTAGTTGAAGTTGTTATAGATTATTGAGAAATCTATTTGAAACCATCCCCCATAGAATTGCACAAGGCAAAATTCAGGCATATAGCTCTATGAGTACCTGAATATATGTAGTCTTGAAAGAAAGATTCAAGCGGCTCCGCTCTACATATACCCAAGCATGTTCAAGGAATGATGTCAAAATTCCATGAACAAAACCGGCTCCGTCTTTCGAGGCTTTAGCCTACAAGGAAGCAAATATTTATAGTGAGTTGGAAGGGTTGGCGTAAAACCTGTCCTCACTTGGGTCATTCCTGGGAGATTTTTTCCTCAATCAGTAGGCCCTCTACTGTTTAAATATGTGTACCAAGGATTGGCAAGCTTTGGATGTCTGAATTTTTTATTCTTCCAAAGAAGAAGAGCATACTCTCCTAATCTAAGCCATTTTCTCCCAAAACATAATCAAGCAAAGTGGTTCTTTCCCTCAAGCAATGTTGTGCTTGATTTAGATGTTCCTATTTTAATGAAAACACTATGCTTGAAAATAGATTTTCTTTGTTCATTTAGCCACAATATTTAGTGAGTTTTCTTTGTTCAATTTTTGTGTCCCAAAAATGAATTAAACAGTTGAACTTGTTCTTTGATCCATAAGATTTAGTGCTTTGTGTTGTTCATTTACTGATCCCAAAAGAATTATACAATTTGATTGCTTGTTCAATTAACTCCAAATTTCGTTCAACCCATAAACTGATGTGTGAGTTTCTGATTTTCCTTAAAAGGAAAAGAGCATAGTCCTCTAGTCATTTTAGTGATAGATTAGAAAATGTATCTTAATGTTTGAAAGCAAGTAAATAGAGGTCAAGATGGGGGTTGGGCAACCTGAAAAACCGAGTTAGTTTGTTTGTGTGGCAACTCTCACGAAAAATCATCAATGTCAACCTGCAAACAATCGTTAAGCTATTCAAAAGATAAAAGAAGTCAAACACACAAATGTTAGTGGTTAGGCAAAGTAGTTCACTAAAATTTTCACCAGATGCGGTCGAGAAAGATAGAAAACAACACAAAACCAGATACGACCTTCCTTACTGGATGTGATTTAATGCTTACTAGACACGATCCTAAATGAAAAATGATCTGGGAAATCCCATATGCGAGCCTCATTTGCTGCGGTGTGAGCGCGTATCTCAGATGCGATCCTGAATAACCAAAAATGATCCTGTAACAGAATTTTGGGCATGCAAATTAGTGAAAAAGTGATATAAAATGAGACCAAGTTGGAAATCGGGCCCAACGGTGGGTGCCAAAAATGTGTGTGTATATTTGTGCACCTGTTGCCTGCGACACAAAACTTCAATAAGTTATTCTGTTAGTGAGAAACAAGGGTTAATGAGCATATAAAACCCTAACATCGACCTATTTCTTTCTAACTAGGATGAGTGTAGAAAATAACATAAAATCCCTCAAATTATGCTAAATACTAGTGACATAAACAACCTAGCATAAATGATTTAGTTTAAAAACAACTATTTAACTATTTAAGCATGCATATTAGTCTAAAATGAGCATTATAACCATGAAGAAACTAACTAATGGAGTGGGCATGAAGCTAGGAAGGAAAGGGTAGCATAACAATGCTTTGAGATTCCTTCAAAATCTTGACATAACAACACTACAATTTGAAATTTTAGGCTTATTATGAGTTCTAAATTCCTTCAATTTATAGAGGAATGGGAGAGAGAGAGGGGAGACAAGGTTCATTAATGGAGCCCCTAAGGTCATTAATGAGGTGTAAGAGCCATTAATGCCTTCAACATTAATGAGGGATGGGCAAGAGGGAATATCCATTAAGGGTTATTAATGAAATTCATTTAAGAGGCATGGGAGGGTGTAAGACTCAACTTGGCAAGTTGGTCCTTAGAGAAGTCATGCTTGAGAAAGTTGAATTTCTCAAGTGGGTTGAGTTGTTAATCATTCCTTAATGGAATGTGACAACATTAGGAGGTGGGTTACGATTAGAATTAGAATGAGGATTAGATTAGCTTGGGGGGAATAGGTTTGATTTAATTGGCTATAATAGTTAATTAAATACTATAGCCATATTTGAATTTGGTTTGATTTAATTGGCTATAATAGTTAATATAATTTAGTGATAAAAATCACCTAGGACTTTAATTTTGATTTCAAAAGAATTATGCCAAGCAGTAACAGGGTCATTTGGACATAATTGGGGATATGATCACACTCAGGGAAAATAGGGTCTATAGTCAAAATAGACCAAATTCAGGTGGTTACACTGTTCACAAAGGACTTGGCCTGATACACAGACCCAAGCCGTGTCCACAATTTTTTTGCGGTCTTCTCATCGAGAACATTCAAGAGAACAAAATCTACTAGACAGAGTCTAATGAGACTCTTAGCTTTCTAATCCTTGAGATCCTAATCTTCTTGAGGCATTTTTACTGGTTTGATATCATTATCAACCGCCTCTCATACATCACGGTCTATGAGCATGTCTTCCATCTTGAGTTTCCACAACTCAAAGTTTGTGCCATTGAACTTTTACACCTCCATTCTACTGTATGAAGAACCTGCCATCTCTTCCTGCAATAAGTTTATGAATACTCTGCAACAATACTCCCACTGAACTGGAAATTAGCTCAAAAAACCCGTACCCTAACAAATAGAACCAAAATTGGCCAGGCTCTGATACCAACTGAAAGGAAACAAAGTGTGTGGAAAGCAGTTCCCTACACTAAACTCCCGAGAAGAGGATCGTGCAAATTCAGATTTAACCCTTAGCAATTACAAAATGATAATAAAATAAAATGCATACATAGAAAAATTATAATGACACAATGATTTACCCAGGGGAAAACCTTTCAGTACAAAACCCCAGCACTCCAAAACCTACACAATGTATTAATCAAAACTATTACTGTTTACAATACACTTGCAATGCAAGTTCTTTTAGGAGATAATCAACACTTGAAGACAAATTTGACAGCATAAAAATGTTCCAACAATACACTGACTTCTCACTCAGAGTCACAACCCTAAAAAATTCTTATATCATGAGCTTCCCTTTTTAGGGCAACTTCCAAAGACAACCGTATTAGGGTTTTACCATTCTCTGATAACATACTCATGATTGCAGAAGAGTGTACTCTATTCAACATGATCAGTTGCCACATGTCTTGCATGTCTTCACCCATCATCAAATCTTCCACAATTATCTCTTACAAATATTAATGACCATCATAGGAATCCATCATAACCGTTTCAGTCATGATTACCTTACACATTGTCCAAAGTGCCAACATTTGGAAAATATCAAATGTAAGGAAATATACAAGGTTGAGACACCTTATTCCTAACAATGAGTCTATTGCTTATTTTGATCAAATTTATGGTGATATGGGAGATATTTTCAAAGACATATCTGATCTCCTGAGATATTTTTCCAAGTGCATTGATGGGAAGACTTGACTGGTTTAGGGTTTTCTGCATTGTTTATTAAATATCTATTATAAACCCTAAGTCTTCCCTAATTGATCGATGGATTGACTCCCGAACCTGTGTGCTAGGGGAGGTTGTATATAAGTAGTTTTAGAATTTTTTTTATCTAGATTTTTCATCTTATGAAAGACTTTTTGTGGCATCTTCTTTGCCCTCGGGTTTTCATCTTGTTATAATTTCTCATTGAATTTCAGATTATGCAAAGGTTTTCTGTGACATTTTCTCTTTTCTCAAGATTTTTCTTGTCTATATTTCTCTTACTGAAGCATAATATAGTGGTCAATGTTAGAATAATCTTGGAGTTCTTGATCCTTCTTTCTTTCTGCATCTTTGTGCACTGCTACAGATGATCTGATTTAGATGATTTTATGGATTTTGCTCATCCCTAAACATTTTGTCTCATTCTTGTGCCTATTTTTTGGAGTGAATGTTTGTTTTTAGGTCACAGTCTATGTCTATTTCCTTGGGAAAGCTAATTTTTGTGAAATCCTTTCTTTCCTTGAATATCCTCTTTCCATTTCAGACCTCTCTGTGAAATACTTATGCAAGCCTATTCAGGAAGTTGTGTTCTGCTAGATCCAGGAACTTTCATGCTAGTTTTGGTCACTGTGTTATGATTCAAGTTACCTTTGGTGCATCACCTAGTAGGATAATTTGCTTTTCAGTTATTTTACTTTCAGTCCTCCTTCTATCCCTTTTCTTTCCAAGTTTACTTTCATGTTAGAACAGCAAATAAGGTGATTATCCAAGAGGACTCAGCCTAGAATTCAGAGGCTTCACTTTAGTTAGCAGAGGTCCCACAACCTAGAAGAGATTCCCATGTTATACTAGATTGTTAGGCTCAAGCACTTAGCAGGCTGTAAAATTTAGTGTATAACAGTTAGACCTAGAGGTCCCACTACTAGATCACATAATTCCTATAGTAGAGGTGAAAAATACTATGCTAGATCTAATGCATTCCAGGGAACTTGTTATTACTATAATTAGTTTGGACATAAAGCTAATGAGTGCAGGGAAAGAATCAATAGTCAGTGGTCATATGATTACAATTGTTAGGGACCTAATAATCAGGGTAACCTATAAAATGTCACTTATTCTATTTGTCACAAAAATGGACATATGACTATGAAGTGTAGATTAAGGTCAGATAGAGGTAATCCTAGACCTTGGAATAAAAAATTTATGGATTGTTATATCTGTAACAAAATTGGTCATCTTGCTAGATCATATAGAGTACAAAAGAATTTCAGAGACCAACCTATGAAGAAAGATGCAAATAATAAAGGTAAGAGAATTGTTGATGTTGAGGAAGTCGCAATTGAAATGAAGAAGACATGGGTGAAGAAAGGTGAACTGAATTCTTTTGAATTTAATGAGAGCTTCACAAATCCAGGAAATGTGGAGAATCCACTAGTGAACTTAGTCTAATGTTACTTAGGGCGAGCACTAAAAGGAAAACTCCTAAACTACCCCTATTAGTGAAAGAGAAGTAAGATTCATATGCATATTGAGATGCCTATTTGTGATTTAATTATGTTAGTGAAGATAAAGTGCTATATTTGGTTTGGTGCATGCATATAATGATTGTTATGTAATAACCATTGTGATCGGTGAAAAGCACTATGCGACCGTTGAAAACAACAACTACATTATCAACGACATAAAGATCAAAAAGTAAACTCTTTTGTTACTTTACATTCTTACAAGTTTTTTGAAGAGCTTTTGTAAACATTCTAAAGCGATTGTGAGCATCTTGTGAGTAAATTGAGATTTTGAGTAGTGAACTGTATCGATTGTTGAAGAACACCTATCAGTGAAATTGGAGGTTAATGTTTATTGAGTGAAGATTCTATAGGAGTGTTACTTCTAAGATCTAATTGATATAGTTATGGATACTCCTATGATGATTGATGTTGTGGATGAGCCAAGACCTGTATTCAAGCTACACCCATTAAAGGCTAACGAGAATGATCCTATGGTTGCCCTATCATCGATACCCTTTGGTGTACTACTAATAGAAGATATTATTTTGTTCATACACTGTAAGATGGAAGATCTTAGAGCGGATGAAATCTATGATGAATTCATTGCCCTGAGTGATGGTGTAAAGTTGAAGGACAAGCATATGCATTTAATGCATAAAGGCTTGACCTATACAACCAATATTCCTGATGAGTTCCATCCACATTGGGTTAGATTTGTGCTGAGAAGGGTCAACGATCAATGTATATCGTTGGACAGACCTCACAATATCACAAAGGATTTAATCAATCGTGTCACTAGATTCTTCACGACCGGTGAGGCACCAAATCTATAGACTATTACTGCTAATTTTGTTACATGCTTGACCAAATCAAAGAAAGATCACTGAGAAATGACTATCAAAGACATAGAAGGAAAAGAAGTGAGATTTTCTTCAATTGTGGTTGGATATAGAGTATACTAGTCTAGTCGGTTGAAAAGTGTACCTTGTCGAGAAATTCATGTTACATACAAAATTGTGAAAGAGAATGAAAAGTATGACTTACGTGAGATATTGAGGAGCCAATTATTCATGAACATGGAGAAGACCAAGAAAGAAATAACTCAAATATGGTTCAATTCCGGTATGTATGTTCTTCTATCTATAGAATCAATTTCCCGGAATAGGTCTAGTACATGGTTAAAAGATCAACTGGTAGTTATGCAAATTAAGCAATGCATTAGGAAATTAGGAGACAATTTCAATACTATCATGTGGGGATACTTTAAATATTTTCAAGGAAAAATGCACTTAAGAGAGATAATCCCAATCAGCATAGTTGAAAAATACAAGAATGATATTTTCTTTCTAGTAGATATAGATACATGTATGTTGCAGGAAGTTCAACCTAGAACTTCTTGGGTACCAGCTATGGGTTATGAAGTATATGGTAACTTAGTTACTTTACATGCCAATGTACTTTTGTCAAAACCTATTGATACAACTACACCTAGATTTGGAACATATGAGGAGTCATCATTGAAAATTCATAGTGAACTGAAGGCACCAGTAATCCAAAGCAAAGTAAGGAAACAAGTTGAAAATCTATCCAAAAGGAGTGGCATAAAATAAGAGATGATGACTAAACTAAGGAAGAAAATGGAAAGTAAGAAGGAAGGCACATCTATTTCTGCTGAATGCAAGAAAGATGAGGTTGGAGTTGAAGAAGCACACCTCTAAGAGTCACTAGGAGTTCAACACTAAAAATAACTCAATCTACTACTACTCCTATTATGACTAAGGCACTAAAAGAGCCATCTGTGACTATTTAGAAAACCTACAGAAGAAAGAAAATGAATAAATCTAGCTATAAAGAGTCTAAGAAAAAGAAGGAAAGTAAGGATAAGGCTGAAGAAAGAGAAGTTGAAACTGAGTCTGAGAAGGAATAGAAGGAACAAAGAACTAGTGGGAAGAAGTCCTTTGTAGTAGGAAAACCTACTGTGAAATCGATAAATGTTGATGATGTTATTACAGTTGATAGCATAGTTCAGGATTTTAAGGAGAATGGAAGAATGAAAAATGTTGTGAAGTGATTTGAAACATGTGTCACTGAAGATAAGAAGAAGATAGAAGATGTATTCGTAGAGAGTCTACATACTTTTTGCAAAGCATATAGTGAGTTGTACAAGTAAATACCTAAGGAACTGTATAAGGCAGTTGAAAAAAGATGGAGAGAAGCTTTGAAGAGTGGTAGAGTAATGATTGAGAAAGAACTTTCACTATTGCAATGTGAATTAACAACTGAGGATGTGAAGATAATGGTTGAAGCAATGAGATGATAATTAAATACAAGGAATACAATCTCAAGGATTCTTATTGGAAAAATACAATTAGTGAGAGATGAGATAGTGAAATCATGGAAAATGTTGGTGAAATCTGTGACAACAACCAAGGAAAAATTGGTAGAAGAGAAAGAAAAAGATCAAGCGTCTAAAGCTGAAGAGATCATAGAGGTCATTGAAAATGTTATTTATGATAACTCTAATAGATACAAATCATTGATTCACAACTAGAGGTTGATGCACCAGAAGAACAAATTACATAAGATGTGACAAAACTTAAAGGTGAAGAAAAAAAGATTGATGAGGAAATTATTACTAAATGGTGAATCTAGCACATAGAAGAAGACAAAAACAAATAATTTTTATTTTTTTGAGGAAGAAGATGAAGGAGAACCTGAAGATGAATAAATCTAAGAAATTATTGACATTACTAAGATGAATCCTAAGGAATTGATGAAGATGTCTGAATAGCTTAGAGAGAAATAAAAAAGAGACAGATTAAAGGGAAAGAAGAAGAGGGCCAGAGTACTAAAAGGGGAAAGGAATATAATCAGTAATCCAGTACCTGAAGTAGTGTAATGCCCACCTCTTGGTTGTTTTTTTCAGTTTCAGTTGCTGAACTCTTTTAGGCCTTTTTATGTATGTGTGGTTTATTTCAGATGGTTTAGAGGATATTTATGTATCACGTTTCAGTATGCTATTGATTCATTGGTTAGAGTGTTTCATCTCCTATTTGCATATGATTTATGGTTATTTCATGATGTTGATGTATATGTTAGGATGTCATTTTGATTATGGTTTTCTGACAATACTGACCCTAGATTTATATGCACATGGAT
>MU227602.1:1790731-1826631 GCA_018584345.1 Thuja plicata | reverse complement strand
TCATATTTAATTAAATAAATTTAATTAAATAGATAGAAGAATATAACAAATATAATTAATTAAAATTAACTATAATGTTATGGGAATATTAGTTAAATTAATATAAGGACAATTTTGGACGTCTACAGATCCTAACAGGTCTTTATTGCAAATCTTTTAATAGGGTAACTTCTTAATTGAAGGTTGAAATACTCTAGAGAGGTAGACTCTAACAATTATTTTTGTACTTTTAACAAGGTACTAGTCACTTATAACAGGGTGAACCTTAGAAAGGGTATTGTAGCTCCTAACAGGGCAAATATTTTTACTGCAGTAAGGTGATTTGCGGGTGTCATCCCCACCATATTGTTTTTTTACCTCTAACAAGGTTTTCCACATGAAAAATCTATGTGTCATATGTGATTATTTTATAGATGCTTGATGTTGTTTAGTTCTATTTTATATTATCAGTTGCATGTTTCATTATTTGGAAGTTGTTGATTAGCTTTGTTAGATTGGTGGTGAAATTTATTAATTACTTGTCTACACTCATTCACCCCCCCCTCCCCTCCCCCCCCTCTCAATGCTTGTGCATACTAATGGATGAATTTGTGCATAGGATCGTATCATTCTGTGATGGGATCCTTGGGTTTGATTCCCTTCCTTCCCCAGACTTTTGGTGGTTATAGTTAATGGAAGGGGTCCCTAGTTTTTGGATCCTTGTGTAGTGCATGCTTTCTTTTTTGAACTAGGTGTGGCTGGATATGCCTTATTTTTATATGGTGAAGACACTGGCTATGACCATTCTTGTTATTGTTACTTCTTGTGAAGGTTGTTTTAGTAGAATGGTGTTTATTTCTTTGGATGCCAGTATGGAGATTTTTTATTTTATTCTAAGTTGTGATGGAATTTTATGACCTCTATGGTTCTCCTTGTATCTTCTCATTGGGACTTTCCATTTTTTTTGGTAGGGACAGTGGTATTTTTCTCTAGTGGCGAATAAGTTTTTGAAAGTTTTCAAGGGCTCATTCTCGTCTGTACTTTTTGGCTAATATGTGTCGCTAGTTTTGGGTTTGTTCTGTTGGCTCTTATAGGGGCTTGACACATTTTATTTTCTTCTTCCTCTTTAATAGTACCTATGGAGGCAAATGAGTCTTCTATGAATGTGGAGACATCCTTTGTGAAGGAAGAGGTTGGTAACGTTATATGGGTTTCCTTTCTCTGTGGATGTGAAGGTGTGGGAATGGATTATGGTGTTCTCTCCCTCTGGATAGTCTCTTCCTACCTCACTGATATTGAGGTAGGGTCCTTTTATATTGAGGTGGAAAGGAGGTTTGCAGTGGGGAGGTGGATTTTTAGATGGGAGATATTATTTTTTCACAGGATGGATTTGATGCCACTTGGTTATCTAATGTGCCCCACTTGGTGGCTATTGGAAGTGTGATGTTAGTGGCTTCTTTTGGCACCTGC
Organism: Thuja plicata; assembly: GCA_018584345.1. Lineage (NCBI taxonomy): Eukaryota > Viridiplantae > Streptophyta > Pinopsida > Cupressales > Cupressaceae > Thuja > Thuja plicata. The sequence continues at coordinate 1,825,182 of MU227602.1, read as the reverse complement.
ATTTTTATTGGCTAGTTGTGACCTATTGTTCTCTTTGTAACCCTCCTATAACATATTTTTTTGTGTGCCTCATGTGGTCTTGATGTGTTTCTTGAAGCACTTTTGACGTGTTGATGATTCCTTAATAGCTTTTTAGTTGTGTTGTAAGGGTCATCCCCCTTGTTTGGCCACCTACTTAATTAAAAATAATAATTATATTTATGTAGCCACTTAGTAATGATTATTAAATTACTTAGGCATGCATCCCATTTCCTTCAAAATAATTTTCATTTTATTCTATAGTTTCCTTTTTTATGTTGGCTGTTATGATGGAAAACTGTTATTTTGGTGTCTTCTGCTATTATACATGTTGCTACTATTGATATTATGGGTGAGGATAGATTGATAATTTAACCAATCACTCATGTAGAGTTCAAAGAGGATGATACTATCTCACATACTTTCTTAGAGGGTGGGGTTGCACATTTCATTAAGTGTATCAATGGTATGAGGAAAACCTCTCTAGCTATTTTTTAACTTCCTTAGAGAATAAGAGAGTGAAGGTGGGGGGGGAGGGGGGGTTTCCTTTAATTTAAAAATTAGGACATCATTAAAAAGCGACTAGCCTTCATGCAAGGGGTATAACATAGGAAAAATAAAGGAGGGTTGCAGACAGTGATAAGTTGTCTCTTTTATTTAGGGAGAATAAAAAACTTGTGAAATTGCATGGAGGATTTGATCATGTAGAGCTATCAAGCCTTTATGACAAGGTTTTTCTTATGATCGTGATTTTTTTTAAAATATTGGAGGGTCATTTTAATGTTCTACCTCTTTTTATTTTCTTTTTCCATAATTATTTAATCTCTTTCACATTTTTTCTTTAGACGCCCTAGAAAATTTAGTTAAAGATATTGTGGAGGTTGCTACAAACTAGGATAGTGTTGACGGGACTTTGTGACCGGCTTCACCAACAGAGGTAAAGTTGTCACCGGGTACCAAGGTATCGATGAACTCCACCTGAAGAGGTTTTTCGGAGAATGAATTCTCCTAGCCTCCAAGCACCTGGTAGTTGGGTCTCGACGGTGTGGGGAGCTAATTTGGGCAGGTGACTGTTATGTGAAGGGATAGCTGGTTTTTACTTATCTTCTCAGGAATTTCAAATGGGATGGGGTTTCCTGCAAGTATTTGGATTACCAAATAAACTTCAAAAGATCGATCAAGGTTAGATATGCCTTTCTACCTATAGTTATGCAATAAACATTCAAACATCAAACTAAGATCCAATGTAAGAAAACTACTCTAAATACTGAACACATAAAGAGCCAGTGATTCACATGCATTCAGTAGCAAGGGGAGATAAGATCATTAATCTAACTCAAACATAGGAGCAAAGGACATAAGAAAACATACTGCACAAAAGATGTTTGTTAACTCCAAAGATCAGAACAACACATAATAGGTAGCCATAAGATGTCCTTCCTTCATTAACTCAAACCATTCCAGCATCACTGGAATATACAATCATAGCTCCAAGGGAGCATTCTAAACTATTAGGAAAAACTGAGCATTGAGCTCCTGAAAAAAACTGAAAATGAAAAGCTATCTTCTATTACTTGCTGGACTGCAAAATCATCAATTTCACTGACCCTTGTTATAGGGTCGGACTTCTTATTTATACACAAAGTTTGACCTAAAACTAACCTAATCTAACTGTACACTCAACATGCATAGAATACATTATCCTATGGCCGGTACTACCTGCACTAGTTACAATCACCTCTAAAAAGTGCAGAGGTCTGACACGACAAAGGAAGAAGACAAGAAGAGAAAACTGGAAGAATCGACATAGAGAAGAGTGTCGGGGTATTTATAGGGGGAATCTGATTGTCCCAGTATCTGAGGCTACATTCTTCATAAATTCAGATTACGACTCATTGTCTTCGATGCACACCAGGAAGTAAATGTAGGAGCGACGCCTTGGGAGAGTCACCTGTCAGAGCCATCCCTCCGTCTGACATGCCTTATCATGATCACCTACCTGCTCACCCTGTTATTAACTTCTCGATAGTGATCGGTCAGCTCTGGGGAACCTAGACCCGGATCATCGTGAATGAATACAAAATTGTGGACTCATAATTCTAGAGTCTGGGAGCTTACACTCAAAGAATAATGAATCTACAAAATTGCACCCTACTGGTGAAAATCCCTGGAGTCCGGAAAACTCTACTATTCCTTGTTCTATTTGAAGGCCTACAAAATCTGGCCAATTTTGTCTTCATCTACGTCCTTGACGTAGTCCCATCGATCGCTGATGACCCCAAATTGTTCATCAATATCTCCGGCCCCTTCCGGAGGTGGGAAGAGAGACAGAGGGAAGAGCTCTCTCTCTCTCTCCTTTTGTCATTTTATGTCTAATATAGGGTGCACACCCTATAGTGTGTATGCCATAAAGGGTGTACGCCCTATAGTGAGTATAGGTCATACGCCCTTTTAATGACATTGACATTTATAAAGCCTAAGGCTTGGATTTGCCTTGGAGTTCCAACCCAAAGGCCTGGAGGATTCAAATAGGTCTAAGACATGTTTTCCAACAAACATAGAAAAAATTAACATTTTTTCTTGTGTGCTCCCCGTCAGGTTTGCACGTGGTTCAATAATGATAAAATCGGACGACATGATATTGTAGATCTCTCTGATAGCTATCTAATGATGTAATTTATTTTAAATTCTCATTATGTTCAGCTTTTCATTTTTAATTTCTTTTCTAAGTATGTCCAATTTTTGTCAAAAACAATGTGTATTCATTTGGGCTTAGATTTTGGTTCGTTCATCGAATTTTGAAAAACATTACATTTTCAGAAACTAGACTCCATTCTACACACTTTTAAAAAAAATAAGTTTTGATTTTCAATTAGTTTTCAATGATTTCTAGGGGGAGCAAACAAAAATTTCACGTTTTCAGGATGTGTCCACTTCGGAAAATGGCAAAAAATCACACTTTCATCAAAAAATTAGTAGAAAAATCTGGGATAAACTAGGTGGTGTTAGCTAATTTCTCACTGGAGCGATTAATTTTTAAGAAAAAAAAAAGTTAACATTTTAGGGGGAGCACACCAGATGCTCTGTTATGTTTTTTCATAAAAAGTAGGACCACTTTTTGTGCTCCCCCATTTTGAGGGCCTTAATCTCCACCATTTCTAAAATAAATTAGTAGTTTAGAAACTAGATTCGGAGTAGAACAACTCTTGTTTTTGTCACATTTTAAAAATTTGAGTGTAACTATCCTCAATTTCTTGTTGAAGTTCTAAGTTTTCTGATTTCAGAAAAAAGTGGCATCTTATACCCGCTTTTTGGTCCCCCATCTTTGTGCACATACCCCTACATCGGTACTTCCTAAAGGCTCTAAAATCTGGGATTTCATTTCATCCTATATAGAGCTTATACTCCCCCCCTCTCATGGCTGATCCATGATGGGTCCAAAGCTTGCTTTTGGGAGGACTCTTGGAATGGCTATCTTCCACTTTGCCAATCTTGGGAATGGTCACCATTGGATTCCATACTCAAGATCCAATAGGGGACTGTTGTTCATGATTATTTTACCATTGATAAATCTTCTTAGTTGCCATCAACTAAATGGAAGATGATAAAATATGTAGATTCCCCTCTTGATCTCATCTTAGCATTCCATAGATAAATTAACGATAGAACCCTTGTTTACACTTCATAAGAAGATGAATTAATCTAGACTCATTCCCCATCTGGACAATACCCAGTCTAATATGGTTATGACTCCAATTTCTCTACAACTCAGCTAAATCAGTGTCCATATTGATTGCTTTGGAGAACACTTGCCTACCAAAAGCTGGTGCATTCACCTGGTTATCACTCCAAGATAGAGTTCTCATAGGGATGAGGGTCAATAGATTGGGCATCACTGTCATCTTTCCCTGTACCCTGTGTGGATATTTTATGGAATCCTCATAATATTTATTATTACACTACCCATTCTCTTTGGATTGTTGGTACTGGATTTTCTCCAAATTGGGTTGGTATTCTGTTGTTGGTCCCATTTTGTTATCCTTCCTTGTTTGTTGGTCATTCCTTCACAAATCTTCATTTTTTTCTACACTATGGGAGATTAGTCCTTCCATTGTCATATGGAATATATGGTTGGAAAGGAACAGTGAGATATTTAGAAAGAAATCTTTTACCCTCATGGATGTTTTACATAAGATTGAGCAATCAATCTCAGAAGTGGCTCTCTCATATATTCATTGGAACAACTAGTATCTCAAGAATTTTACTTTGATGGGGCTTCTATGAAAACCATGGGCTATCAGGGGCTGGTATTGTTATCAGAGGCAACACATGTTCTATCATTAAAACAGTGACAAAGAAGCTTCCACATGGTACCAACAATATGGTTGAATTGGAAGCTCTTAGTTTAGGCATTATCACTGCTCTTAACCTGAACATTACAAATCTTGTGATTGAAGGTGAATCAATGGTCATCTTTCATGTTGTTACCAATTAAAAAACCGCATGCTGGAACCTCAAATATCTACTGGAAAAATTTATCCTACAACTACAAAGATTATATTGGAATATGAGATCAAACATTGCTATAGGGAAGTCAACCAAATTGTAGATTTTCTTGCGAATATAGCTATAAATAATGGTGTTCCATTGCAAATGGTAGATCCTACGACCCTCCTATCCCTCCTCTAGTTTTCACGATATCATATCAATAGTACTATATGGGCTCCCATTACACTTATCTCTGCCCCTCAAATCATGGATTATGGTAATATTGCCACGTTGATTCAAAAGTTGTTGATCGATACCATGTTTATTTTTCATTCTTTTGATGTAACACTCAGCCTATGGTTAATTGGATGTATTGGCTATTTTCTTTGGTCTTGGCATACTACATACTGCTTTCATACTCCTTTCTACTCATTGTTGGATTTATGAACATGTGACTAACTAGTATTGTTGATCTGAATTAAGAAATCAGATTACAATACCTGGTGTGAAACCTGCGGTATTGTTGAATTCAATAAAAACAATAAAGATGAACAACAAAATTGCAAGCCAAAAAGTGATCCATTCTATTCGAAATTGGAGTTTATACAAACATGAAGGATCCCAAGAGTCACTAGAATCTCTTGGAAATGAAATGAATAGTCCTCATAATGTTTATTACAAATAAACTTATTAAAACTACCAAAATTTTCAAAAAACTATATAAAATTTTAGTTCTACTTGAAGAAGGCATAACTTTCTAGTCCTAGGTCCGATTTGCGAACCGTTTACTTCGTTGGAAAGATAATCCAAAATTGTAGACCCAAATCTAGGAAGTGAAACTGCTGGTTATTACACTTCCCTGGAGGAGACAGGCCCAGAAATGCCATGAAGACCTTCAAAAATGCAGTTTACTGAGACAGAAAATACTGAAAAATTAGATTTCAGTATCTCCCAATTCCATCTTGATCAATTGTGTAGCTAAAACCTTTTTTATTTTTTGAATCCATGCCCTTGGGGTATGGATTTTTTGTTTCTCTATCTTGGATTCACAATGTTGGGGGTGGTAGGAGTCAACTCTCCTTATCACCCTCACCCCTGGGGATTTAATTGTATCAGTAGCTTTGATTGTGGTGGGAATGACATATTGTCTTCACAAATTGGCTATATGTTTGGATGATATGTCTTATTGCTGGGATCATTTATTGTTGATATTTGAATGATGGGGATGCTTGATAGTTGTGTGGTCCTCACCTTCACCATTGGGGATCCGTTTTTTCCTTCCAACGTTACTTGATTATCATTGATGGTATTGGATGATGAGAATTCAACTTTAGCCTTATAGTGTGCGTCTGTAATTATTAACTATGGCCTTTATCTCATGCAAGTTACATTGTAACGATGTGTTATGCACTATCACACTATGCTAAAAGATGTTTTGCCGGATACCAGTTTTCATTGCACAAATATATGGGTGGATTTTTCTTCACATGGAACCTCATACTGCTGAGTCTTCTTTGGATTACTTCTTGGCTTTTTGTCTTCTTGGCTTCTTTAGTTATATATCCTCCTTCATGTTCATATTATGGCTTCGGCCACATTTTACTAGAATATTTTCTTGGTTGTACTTTGTACTGAGAGGTATTTATGGAATGTTCTGTTGGGTCTTGTTTTTATTTTGGGGCAGGGCTGATTGCTATACTGTTGTACTGAGCAGTTTTTAGGATTTCATTTGGAGCTACAACCTCGGGTTTTCTTCACCCGGTTCTTTCCTCATGGTATGCTCCCCTGAACCCGGCTTTAATGTATACTCCTTTAATCAATAATAAAATGAATATACATTTTAACCCTTAAATTTTTTAAAAAATTTTCAATTTGAAATACTTAAAATCTATTCTAAAACATTAGAAATTGATCTAAAAATCAAAGAATGAATAAATGTGTGTAGATAAGTATAACTATGAATGTAATAATAATAATAATAATAATAATTTTTTACTTAAAAGGTCCCAGCTGAAGATACTACAAAGGAAAACCAACTAGCACTATATGAAGCACATATCAGAACAAACAAACACATCACAAATAAGTACAAATATAAAAGATATAGAATTGAATATATCAAACAACACATCACAAATAAGTACAAATATAAAAGATATAGAAATGAATATATTAAAGAAAATATGAAGAAAAAAATAAGTGAATAGAAAAAAATATTATTAGATTGTGAATCAAATTTAACATTATTTTTTTTTAATATTAAATTAGTTTATTAATTAAAAATTCAGAATTAATTAAAAATAATATAATTATAAGAATTATATCAATTATATATTAATTTAAATAATATTTAAAATAAACTATTTATAAATTTTTAAACTATATTATTGAATCACGTTACTTGAGCTGCTTGATCTACTTTACATTGAATTTGGAGTATTTCAATTCTTAAGAAAAATAACACTTCAAAAAAGATTAGAAAGTCAAATCTAGCTTGAAAAATTTGACTGACAAAACATAGAATTTAAAATTCAAATATATTTTATAATCCAAATTATATAGAAATTAGAAAAGAAGGTATATTCATAAAGAAAACGAGAATAGAAAAAGGTTAATGGAGTCGAATTTGACTTAAAAGATTAAACATAAAATTTAAAATTCAAATATAATTATAATTCTATGTATATAGAAATTGGAAAAAAAATTAATTAATTATAAAGAAAACAATACTGGATAAATGTTAAGGAGCCAAATTTGACTTGACGAGAGACAAAATTTAAAATTCAAAAATATAATTAGAATCCTATTTGTATAGAAATTGGAAAAAAAGATATAATCATTGTAAACCATAACATTTTTTTATTGGCACGAGGAAAAAAATATTACAACAGCTGAAGAAATCAGCTGTAAGAACAAGAAGGGAAAGTAAAAAGCTGCCCAGAAAATTCAGCAGCATACTGCCCAAGAAGAAAAACAGGGGAAATTACCACCTCCAGCTATACAACATCTCAGAAGAACCGATGAGCAGCAGTGTAGACATCTCCAACATGTTTCACTTTACAAAGAGTTGAAAACGGACCATTAAAAATACTGTATGTACCAATTTGGAACGGCGGCGAAGGAAAACATCCGTTGGGTTCAATGAAGATTTGGGACATGGGTTTTGTACAAACATCAATCCATATGCGCCGCCATGCAAAAGGGCAAAATGGGGTCTCTTCAGGAAAATCAAAAGATTGGTCAAAGACGCCATTATGTACACATACAACCGGACAGGAGAACCTCCACAATTACTTTGAAAACCTATTCAAGGGTTTCGGTGAATGGGGCTGCAGAGTCCACGCTCTTTGAGAATGGAACCTCGTCAGTGTGAATGTGAGCATGTTGCTGAATCACAAGTACTGAGGCACTGATTTGAACGCTAGATGAGGCCAGCAGATCCCCAATTGGACCCAATTCAGCACACTCTGCAGTTCTATCTGCCAAATCTGCTACCAGAGGTGAAGGAAACCGCCCCCTGCCCACCAGGATTAGATTATATTCGTTGCTCCTCCCAATTGATAGGACAGACTCCACTGTGTTACTGATCTTATGCTCGGTATACACAATAGAGCCCTTTACATCATCAGCATAAGTTAGGAATTTCTTGGGAGTGGATTGAACAGAGTCGTTGTCATCAGTGGTGATAGCAGACAGAGCTTGGTCATCTAAAACCCTTTCTTGGTCCCTATTCATCTCTGCAGTAGAGAATTTGTAGGACTGGGGGTGCTTATCATTTTCGTGTGGAGGAAGTGGGGTTAAATTGAGTGCAATGTGATCGATTTCTCTGTCAGGCAGGAACCTTATGACTGTTACTTTGATGCCAGGATGCTCTGCCATTCTTCTGCCATAGACTAGAGCCTCACGGTCATCCGGGCCTCCAAAGAAAAGGACTGCAACATTATGGGAGACGCTGGAAGGTGCCAGCTGGGACTGGCCTCCAAGTCCCCTGTTCACTAGAATGCCTACAGAGCAAGGAGCATGTTTCAATACCTTCTGGTTCACTGTTCTTATTCCAGCATTCACAGACTCCAGAACTCCATCTATTCGTGGGTATTTGTGGAAGGGCAAGATGATCATTGCAGCTCTCTTTTCTTCTGCAACATTGCAGATATCTTCATGCATGTCTTGGAATGCAGAGATTTCTGTCATGGGTCTTACTTGAACCTTGCTCAGCTGCTCAAATGCATCGAAGGCAATTACTATCTGGTCTTCATGAGACCTGTTTCTGTTCCAGAATGGTTGACCATTTTTCCTTGCTTTGTGAACCAGCATGATGGATGAAGACCTTTCAGAGAGCTCTACGAGGTGCATGATATAGAGACGCAGGGCAGACTTTCTGATTCCTCTGGAAGCCTCCATTAGGTTTATAATGGCAGGGATGTTCCTGGTACCATGGACACAGGCCAGAATCCTGAGCTCATCCTTTTGCTTATCTCTCTGCAGCTTCCGGTGCTTGTATGGGGCTTGCTTCCTTGCCGGCTTGTATACGGCCATTACAAGTGGGGTAGTAATGAATGTTGTGAACAGAGCCATCAGCACCAGGAGGGCAAACATCTCATCATTCAAAACCTGAAAATTTGAAGTAAAGAGGGTAAGAATAGAATATAGAATAGAGATTGATTTTTTCACAATCACATTAAAAAATTCAACTGTCTTTCCATAAGAAAGAATGCCATTCTTTAAGTAAACAGATAGTCTGAATGAGGCAGAGCATTTTGGGGGATTTGAATCATACCTTCCTCTCCTTACCAATGTTGAGCACAATCAACTCTACAAGTCCTTTGGTGTTCATAAGGAATCCCAACGTGATGGCTTCACGGAAGGGGACTTTGTGGGCTAAAGCAACAAACAGAGTTCCCAAGATCTTCCCGGCACAAGCAGTGAATATCACCAAAACAAGGAGACCCCATGATTGAGCACCGCTGACAGTCGAAATATTTGTCTTCAACCCACTAGAAGCAAAATACAGTGGCAAAAGCAGGACACCAACAAAATCTTCAATCTTTTCAGTCAGCATCCCCGCAAAGGGGCCGTCTTTTGGAATTGTCAATCCAAATACAAAAGCTCCAAAGATTGAGTGGATACCGATTGCATCTGTTACAAAACCAGATGCCAGGACACCTGCAAGTGTTATGCAGATGAAAAGCTCACTGACCGGCTCATTGTCAGGTGACCGGCGGGCCATGTAGGCCATCAGGGGCTTCACTGCAAACATCATGAAAGCCACAAATGCTACACCACAGAGCAGAACATAGACTGCTATGACTGGACTTTTGCCTGAGCCTGACAGAGCAACAGCAATGGCTAAGAGAATCCAGGCAACCACATCGTTGACAGCTGCTGCAGCCATGGCCATCTGACCCACATCTCTTGTAAGAAGTTTAAGCTCTGCAAGTATCCTTGCAAGTACAGGGAAAGCAGTAATTGACAGTGCAACGCCCATGAAAACAAGGAAGGCGCCATAATCCACTCCTTTTGAAATGGTTGACCTCAGTAGAAAAGCAACCCCAATCCCAGCTACAAATGGTAAAGTAATTCCAGCAGCTGCAATTGCCAGAGCTTTCTTTCCTGTTCGCCTAATGGCCCCAAAATCTAACTCCAGCCCAACTAGAAAGAGAAAGAATAGAAGTCCGATACTGGCAACACTTTCAAGCACAGGGGTACTCTTCGTGGGAAAAACTGTGTTCATGTAAGAAGTATTCCGTCCTATAACAGATGGGCCCAGAATGATTCCCCCCTGCAAGGAAAAACTAAACTTTTAGAAAAAATAACATAGCATAAAATATCATACTTACTCCTGCATTCATTTAACTGAGAGCACTAAAAGCCACAAAAGCAATTTTTTTAATATTTAACCTCAAAGAGTCCCAAAATTGTTTCTTTTTTGGGATATTTGTTTTAGGCTCTTTAATCAGGGCTGTCAGATTGGCATAAGGGCAGCGTGGCATATTGGTCAAAGGTCTATCCAGTCTTTTAAGATGTATTAATGCATAAGTTATGGCGAAATTTATGTATTTGTATCTGGATAGCCATTTCCTGATGAATGAACATTGAACGGAGTAGATTAATCTCAGCTTCAGTTCATGTTGGCTCATAGTGTATGAACGGTGTGGATTAATCCCAAATACAGCGCCTGACATACTGTTACCTGTAAGAATTATTTGATTCTCCCCTTCGTATTTCCCATTCCAAGACAAAAAAAAAAAAATAGGATCTTTTACGAACCGCGGACAGCACGAAGATCATGAACTCCCCATTCCAGGCTGTTTTCTTAAATTCCGCTTACTCGTCTAAATTTGTTAAAATTTACAGCTAATAGCCATTAGAAACAATTAACCGACGGAGAGAAACACAGAGAAAGTCAAATTCCCACAGGTAGGTGTCTGTAATTCTCCGAAACGCAGTTTAGACATGACAAAATATATGATGAAGACACCAATGCCGCCAAATACAATTCAGACAAATCTCTTGGGAATTGAATTGTCTTAGGTATTTAACCATTTATCAAAATCGAAAGAATCGAAGTTTCAGGCCAGCAGATATTTACACCGACTTTATTTAACTGTAAATGGTCGATTATATTGAAAAAGCAAATTAGTTAAATAATTAAACATAATTTTCAAGCAACGCGGAATTCATGATTCATCAAAGCATCCATAGAAAAACGAGCTGTGAAAATGAAAGTTCATGTTGACTCTTGAAAAGGGAGCCACCCACTGCAACACAAATTGCGGAGGGAAATAATTTTCACACTGAAAGATCGCGAATTTGACAGAAAATTCAAAGTCATTAATCTATCAAATAATTTTTCACACTGAAAGAACGCGAATTCGACAGAAAATTCAAAGTCATTAATCTATCAAATAATTTTCACACTGAAAGAACGCGAATTCGACAGAAAATTCAAAGTCATTAATCTATCAAATAATTTTCACATTGAAAGATCGCGAATTTGACAGAAAATTCAAAGTTCATAAATCTATCAAATAATTTTCACATTGAAAGAAGGCGAATTTGACAGAAAATTCAAAGTTCATAAATTTATCAAAATGACAATAATTAATTGTAGTTAATCAGAAAGAAAAGAGAAAAAACGAAGATTACGAGTACTTACGATGATCTCTGCAACGACTCGAGGCTGTCGCAAGGGTTTTAACAGAACAGCGAGCGTGCGAGTAACAATAAGCACAATACAGATCTGCAGGATTAGCAGAGGGAAGGCAAAATGAATTGGATTATCGCCTTGCCATGCCCCGTTAGACGAAGTTTTCATCAACGTGTAACATGTGCTACTATTTGCAGTAGCGGCAGCAGCTTCTGCTAGAACGCGCTCCATGATTTTTCAAGACCCCAAACAGATAAGCAGAACCAGAAAAATAAATATGAACACCCAGAATTTTGTGCATAAATTGCAGGAACCGCGAAAAGGCTCGAATGCAATTAGTGCAGGGTGCCAAGAATTTCTAAATTGGCGTGCCTTATATTGAAAGCGTGGTCACAGGTGTCAATTCATTAGCAAGTAAAATGAAAACACTCTACCACCCGTCAGCGTGTGGGAACGTCGGTGGTTAGGAAGGATTGCTCGAAGTCAATTGGCCTCTCCCAGTTGGAAAGTTTGACCATTAATCCAGACATGAATGAAAGTTCCCTATCTCTAACACTATTTCTATGCCTGCAGCCTCACGGACATTTCCTGGAAACACAGGCCAAAGCTAACCAGAATACTTTCTAGTTTCAACGCACGAGCTTAGGTAATACTACTTGGTCTTTCCTTCTCCTCCATCCCGTGTAGGTATTTATAGTACAACGAACTCATGACGCTTCTACACTTTAAGCATCTTTTTATTATTCTATTTTATAAAACTTGTGCTGACTTTTCCATGCCAAAATTAAAATTATGCCCTTACAAATAATTGCACGTGCCAAAATCATCTTTTTTTACTGTTATATAGTGATGCAAAATGTATCTTTGACCAAATTTCAAAACATGGAAAACACAATGGATTTTCGTGAAATTTTCATCATTTGTTCTTCACGATTGGCAAAATCATTTCTTGTTACTGTTACAGAGTTGAGGAGGCGCCTATTCTCCACGCAAAATGTATTGTTGACCAAATTTCAAAACATGGAAAACACAATAGATTTTTGTGAAATTTTCATTATTTGTTCTTCACGATCGGCATATTTTGTAGTGAAAAACCACAAAAAAATTAAACCCTTACAAATAATTGCACATGGCAAAATCATTTCTTTTTACTGTTACAGAGTGGAGGAGGCGCCTATTATCCATGCAAAATGTATTGTTGACCAAATTTCAAAACTTGGAAAACACAATGGATTTTTGTAAAATTTTCAACATTTGTTCTTCACCATCTGCATATTTTGTAGTGGAAAACCACAGAAATATTGTAAAAAACAATAGTATGTTTTCCCCAATCTGAAAAAAAAAAAGATTTTACATTTTTTTTAGTCTTTAGTGCATTTTGCATTTTGCGCATTTAAATCAAGATTAATGGATCAGATACTTCCTTTTTATGATTAGGTGTTAACTAAATTATAACTGATTTGAAAATTAAATTTTTAGTTTGCGAAAAAATTATACTAAAAATTAATAAATTATCTTGAAAGTTACTTGTAGATAAACACTAGTAAATTTAAGGTTTCTATTTTTACCTGAAAGAGAAAGGAGGTCCATAGAGAATATAATTTTTATGGCAGCCCCTCGCAAGTGGTAAAGGATTATAAGTTGTCTTGGTCTTGATTTGGAGAATAAATTATGTTTGGAAGCATATAGAGCAAAAATAATATAAAAGGAATGAAAAGTCTTATGCTTATTAAAAATGATTGCATAAGAGTTGAACTATAAGACTAGAAAACTAAGAAAATCATTTTTGGATTGCTAATGGTTCCAATGGTACTATACAAATGTGAAGGATAGTGTGGCAACACATCAGCAAGAAAGTGGAGACAAACATAGAGATTACAAAAACATTGGGTAGCAACACATCAACAAGAAAGTGTTGACAAGCATAGAGATCACAAAAACATTTAATCACATATAGCCTCAAGATAAATTCTTCAATGCTATATGGGATTGTTTTGGTTGAGGCCAATGCCTTTCTAGATGAGGTGCTGGTTATGAAATGGTTGTTAAGTTATTTAAGAAGATTGTAGAACATCGAGTATAGTAGCATAAGGAAAATTAGCTAAATTGAAGAGCATGTGGATGAAACAAAACAACAATTGGATTAACAAATGGGGCATTAGCATAAAAGTGCGTTCAAATAGAAAAGGGGAAATTAGATAAAAGGAAGAGCATGTGGATGAAACAAAACAACAACTGGATGAACAAATGGGGTATTAGCATAAAAGTGTGCCCAAAGACAAAAGGGGAAATGAAAAAAGCTTATATTGCACTCAAAAGTGGTGGAGACTAATTGACATTATATCATGGACTATTCAACCTACAAGGATAATCAGATCAATTACACCGAGATGTTAAATGTGAGCACCTTGAGTAACCTGTTCAAGGAATAAAAGACAACAAAAATTGTTGTTTTCTTGATCAAGATGCACAATAGAAGATCCAAAATACAAGATGAAAAATATATTAAGTAGGCAAGACACACTGTTGAGATTTTCTTTGAGGATTTTTATGTTTATCTGAGGTATGTGTTGGACCTATAGATTGTTTGACATAGACATTATTCGAAACATTCATTTATCCATTCATTTTGTGAAGGAGTAGGTTTATTACACAGAGAGACTATACAATAGCACCATGCTTTCTTACATGTGTCGTAGAAACAAAAGCTCAAAATAAATTTTCTTGTCTATTATTTTCTATGTTACCCGGGGACGCGTTTCTAGCAAAAATTGACCCGTCCCTGTTTTCGGGGACGTCCCGGAAACATGGAAACTTCCGGAAACCATTCCCTTAGCTGTCCCATAAAATTAATGTTTCAGCTTTGATAATTTGTTTGATTTCTACTCTCATGTGAACTCTAAAGTTAAATTATTTAACACAAACATTATATGTTAAGGTTGTATAATTTATATAAGCATGCTTTATTCATGTTTTTATACGAATATTCAAAATTTCCCTATACATTTTAAATTTTTCCTTTTTTTTATATAGTTGTTCCCACTGAATCTATCCCCAAAACCCGTTTCCCCGTCCTTGCGTCCCCCCTCCCGGAAAGCTAGGGTAACATAGATTATTTTGAATATAAATATGCATTTATTTATTTCAATTTTTTTTAAATTTTAAATTAATTGTTTTTTAATTTTTTGTCTATTCTTTAAAATATTATATTATTATTTATATTATGTTACAATTTAATATTAAATATTAAACATAATAGTCTTTACATGTATTTTATTAAAATTTTAGAATATTATATTGCAAAACTCAAAATTATATATATAATATTATAATATACTATTAAATACTCTAAAATAATAAATCATGATAATAACAACAATGAGTGTCCATAATGGTATCTCGAGGCATATTTGACCTAGGTTTTTAAGGTATAGATATGCAAAGTCTGGACTATCGTAAAATCAGATTGTAATACGACGTCACCGCAATCACATCGGATCTCTTTTCGCCGTGTCGACACGAGAATACAGCGCCATTCTTAGAGGCTCTGCCGTGTTCGAAAAAGCTAGACAATTCCACCTAGGAAACAAAGACTTCTCACATTTTCTTATTATTGTGTGGGTTGTCATTTACATTTTGGTTTTGTCCGAAACTAGTAGTTTTGAAAAGTCCTATACAAGGGGTTCGATGGTTTAAAGGTCGATGACGTGGGCCATGTTTGCTGACTCGGATGAAAACTCAGGTGCTGACGAGGAACCGTGAGCCAAGTTCTTGTTTAATATTTGACCTAATTTAGACCTGTGGTATACGCTACACAATGGAACACTGTGTTACATTCGGATAGGCATACGGTTTAATATTTTATAATATTTTATACCCCTACAGTCGGGATCGTGCCCACGTAGTCTAGATAAGTCTAGATACCATCTTTAAATAAACTGTTCACCTTTTCAGAGTATTTATAGGAAATAAAGTATAGGGAAGCAATAATGTCTGGGTAAGATTGATTTTAAGTCAAACCTGCGTATACAGCATTAATTAATTAATAAATCCTCGAAGCTAATTATTGTGAAATTGTAAACGATAGCAAATAATTGAGGAAATCGTAGATGGTATGAATGGGAGGTATTTTAAACATTAAAGCAATCGTATCTGCTTTATGGTTGACGCGGAAAATTTAACGTTTTGATTGGTTGCCAATTAAAAATAGAATTGAAAATGGAATATTCCAAAGCGTGGTCAACAAACCGAAGATTTCGGTTAAAGCTTTGTTGTTAAATTGGGATGTTAATTATTTTTCTGTTATTGTCGTGAATATTTTGATATTTAGTGTGATATTTTGTATCACAGAAATCCAATTTAGGATTTATATTATTTAGTGTGAATATTTTGATATTTAGTGTGATATTTTGCATCACAAAAATCAAATTTAGGAGGTATATTATTTAGTGTGATATTTTGCTTCACAACAAATCAAATTTGGGATGTATATTATATTTATTGGTAATTTAAGGATTATATAAATAAAATTTTAAAAAGTAATAATTTCTAGATGGATCTAATTAATAAGAAAATTGGGTGGGGTTGTCCCTAGTCAAATTTTAAGGGGGCTATTTGATTGACTTTTAAAAAAAAATTATAAAAAATTTAGATATGTATTTGACTTTATTTATTACTTAATTGAAATTCAGAATATAAGATGAATTAGAAAGAAAATATTTTCATAATTTTTTAATACAAATCATTATTTTTGATATTTAATATAATGACTTTTTTAATGTTTTGTTGAATTTTTTATTATTATTAAATTTTCATTGATAATAATTACAAATAATTTAAGGATTGACATGTATATCTTAAAACTAATTCATTTTAAATATATCAAGAGATATTCTTCTCACAACACATATTAATACTTAATGAGCCCTAATTGTAACATAACCTTATCTCTGACTCAAAATCAACCCTACCTCTAACCGTAATAAAATTGTAATCCTAATCCTATTTGAACCATAATCTAACCCTTATTAAATTATAATCCTAATCCTATTTCAACACTATTTTAATCCTAACCCTAATTGAAGGGTAAGCCTAATTCCAATTGGATTATAATTGTAACCCTAATAGTAACCCTAACTTAATACTATATCCAAACATAATTGAACACTAACCTTAACTCTAAGGGAATTCCTTTATAGCCCTAATTGAACCAACTCTAACTCTCAACATAACTCTAATTGAACAATTGTATATGGTATGGAATAATTGAGGAAAACATATTTGGTATGAATGGGAGATTTTTTATTCAAAAAAAGTAATATTATTGACTTTATGGTTGACACAAAACACAATGTTAAGATTGGTTGCCAATGAAAAATAGTACTGAAAATGGGCAATTCCAAAGCGTGGTGAACAAACCCAAGTTTTGGGGTAAAAGATTGTTATAAAATAAATCTTACAAAAAAATGCAAAGGAACAATGATTAATATCTAGATAATTATTGAAATTCAAAAAGCAAAGGAACAATAATTGGAATGCACAAATGATATAAATGTCCAGTGGTTAAGAATGGGCAGTGTGATTAATGGAATTCAACAAAAAATGTGAATATACCGCTGCTTGAGAATGGTCATATGATTGAAAAAATTAATAGAGGAAGATGGTCATGTGTTGTGCCTTATGAATGGCTCATAAGGCACACCACGTGTTGAAGGTTTTGCAAACGGGGTTGCAAGTAGAGTAGGTTTAACCATGGAGGAAACTTTGTAGTTAAGCATGCTCGAGTTGGAGTAGTACTGGGATGGGTGACCTCCCAAGAAGTCTCCGTGCTTCACCTCTGTGAGCATCACCTAGATGCAATGAGTGCTAAGTGTTCCATTCATTATCATGGGAGATGGGTTCATCATGTGAACCACTACTCATGAACATGGGTCAATGAGTTTGACTCACAACCTACACAGTTGAATCCTGATAGCAATATCACAACTTCACTAGCTATGGAAAATATCTCCTACATATCAGAGGAAGAAAGCGAATTTTAGGGGAAAAATTTGATGTAAACGTAATTGAGAAAGTGATGGTCAAAGTTTGACTTTAAAAAGTTTAAATTTGGATGTTAATTATTTTTATGTTTTAGTTGTGAATATTTTGATATTTAATGTGATATTTTGCTTCAGAAAATCAAAATTAGGATGCATAATATTTAGTGTGATATTTTGGTTCAAAAGAAATCAATTTTGGGATGTATATTATATTTTTTGGTAATTTAAGGATTATATAAATAAAATAAAATAAAAATTTAATAATTTCTAGATGGATCTAATTTTTTAAAAATTGGGTTGTAGGTTGATTCTATTGGTAAGATTTTCTTTTAGTACCTACAAGGTCATGCGGTCCATTCTCCCAACATCTTACATAGTATCTAAGGGCATGTCATTCCACATCACTAATCAAATTTTCTAGGAGTTCTACCTGATTTTGTCTTTAAAAAAATAATTATAGAAGTTTTAGATATGTATTTGACTTTATTTATTACGTCTACCTAATTTTGTCTTAAAAAAATAATTATAAAAGTTTTAGATATGTATTTGACTTTATTTATTACTTAATTGAAATTCATAATATAACATGAATTACAAAGAAAACATTCTCATGATTTTTTAACACAAAATTACTTTTAATATTTAATATGTTGATATTTTAATTTTATAGTGAATAATTTTTATTATTAATTTTTTTTTGATCGGTAATAGGCCTAGGTCCTTTATATTTATTAAATATAGTGAATACAAAGTTGAAATTCCGTTCTAGTGGGCACTGGTAGGAGAGAACGGAGAAGAAAACCTCCAGTCTAGCCCGGGACCTTGGTCCTACACATTTGAGATTTACATATTAAAAGGGGCATACCCCAGTTTCTTAGATTTGAGAAATAATTACATTTGCCTCCCTTATATCTTATAAATTTGAGAAATAGTTACATTTGCCTCGTAAATTTGAGGTCTTCTTTGAAAGGCATTCCTTTCTTACAATAGTATTGGTTACTTATTACTGTGATAAGGCGGGCTTTGTTTAATCCTTTCATTAACTTATAGAAGCCCCGATTATTCTTTTATTGATAATGTCTTCCTTTTGACGAAATCTACAGAATATCATTAGCTGCACATAACTTTCTAAACAAGAGTGTTATAAGTAATCCTTATAATGTTTCAATCAAAAGTAGATGAAAACTGAAGAAAAAAGGAGTTTATTATTACCTTTCATATGTTAGGTTTATTATTCGTTTGTCCAATTATCTAAGTTTTATTAGCATTCATTATCTATTTTTTCATAATATATTTAAGGTAGATGTTTCTGTTTAATTATTTGAGTATATTTATTATTTTTGAATGGCTCCTTTTTATTACAATCATCTTCTTGTATTCTATTCTTATGTTTTTTTTTTTGTCTTAGATCTTAGTCTAATTTGATTTGTTCATCTTGTGTTTTGATTGGTTTTAATTTAGGGTTGATATATTTTATCCTGCTGATCTATTATACTATTTTGATCCAGTTCAATACACTATACTGAAAAAGCCAATTTATAATAACCTTTTTACTTATGTTATCCAATATAGAATTTACATTCCATTGATTTTGTGCATATCCCAGATTCTAGAGAGACTTCTATTTTTTCAAAAGACTACCAAGAGTATAACAAAGGTTACATTGTAATCTAGATTGAGGGCAACCCTCTGATACTATAAAACACTATGTATAGTTAGGAAAAGAATTTAACATGTACATTGCCTCTTACAATTTACTTAAAAAAGTTTTAAGACTGATTAACAAGACAAGAGTATAACAGACTAACCAAAAGCTCTAAGCTAATATAACGACCGAGACTAGAGGTTCAAAAAACTATAGACAAAAACTCAGCTCAGAGCCAAAAGCATTTAGTGATCCATATAGCGAGGCTCGATAACAATGATATCTTCATCTGATTCATCATCGAGATCCATGAGAACTTCTTCTATATATAATCTGGAGCGCTTTGAATGCATAGGTCTAGTGGCTTTGTGAAGGAAGGGGAGGTGAACCACGTATTTTTTGCGATCCTGAAGCACTACAGTAGGAGGCACCTCTGCCCCCATCGAAGTGAAAAATACCACAACCCAATTGCTATTGTCTTCGATTATGTAATGCCACCTCAATAGAAAGTGTAGGTACTTAACCATCTCGGGCCACAACTTATCCAAAGCCTTTTCATCCTTAATGTATAAAATGAGTCTTTTTCAAACTTTAAGACATCTTAGACTGCCTATTGGCCATGTCATATAATCCTTAGGATGAGGAATTTCCATTTGGTTATTAATGCTCTCCATCACATTATCAAGACCCTTCAACCGTGTATCATCAAACAGAGAAATGTATAGATTTTTGACTTGCCATGGTTTGATCTTTGCCCGAAAAGCAACAACGATGAAAATGCCAATCACTTCACCATAGGTGCGTCAAATTTTATTGTAATCCAGTTCTCTTTCCCCTGTAATTTTGTTGACAACAGGTTTGGATATATCGTCGATCTTCTTGAGGATGCTCCCCCAACGTCCAGGCTTAACATGCCCAACAAATGCCATAGTGCTCTCTTCAAATCTGTGATATAGAGAGATGAGAGTCTCCATGACTTAGATAATATAAAAATGAAGGGGATCGACTACAGAGTATATTGTTTACCTAAAACAGGGGAAACCATAAGCCAGAACAAATAACCCCGAGAAGATACTAGATTATTGTAGATCTTTCCAGACTTCTCTAGATGTATCGATTAAGCAATGATCACTTGTAATGGAAGGAAGGTAACGTGACATCAGAGGCCCTATGTTCGAGGGGTGACATTGCTTTTATAATGATTATGTGAAGATTATAAAACATAGGTCACCTGTTTCTAAATTTAATTATTCCTCATATTTACCACTTATCTTCAATTTTATATTATGAATTTAGGATTAATTTGACAGAATCCCTAAAATTATGCCTATAGTTCTTAGTAGTTTTGTTCAAATGGGCCAATCCTAATGACTAAGGATGATTATATGTAGAAATTTGTAATTATTGTTATTCCAATATATTATAAGACTGTTATTGTTGCATAATATTATGTTATATTATCTTATCTTATCTTATCTTTTCTTATAATATATTATATTTCTATAACTCTAAAAAGGGGTTGTTTAAAAGACTTAATGAATGTATCTGTTTATATATTTATGACTATACATGTGTGTGTGTGTATAAATATAAATATATATATATTTATATATGTATATATGTGTGTCTTTATATATATATAATGTGAAATAATGTGAATGTATATATGTGTGTGTGTGTGTGTTATTTATATATATAATGAGCGTATAGTTTGTATATTTATAATAATACACACACACACACACACACACACACACACACACACACACACACCCTTTTATATTTCCAAAGGGTGTGTGTGTGTGTGTGTGTATATATATATATATATACACACACACACACACCCTTTTATATTTCCAAAGGGTGTGTGTGTGTGTGTATATATATATATATACATATATATATACATATACATATATATATATATAAGAGTAAGTTCTGCCTAGGGGCAGTACCCTTTTATATTTCCATAAAAACCTCAGTTACAAAATGTTGTTTCAAAACAACCTTAAAAACTGATAACCTTAATCTGACCAAACTAACCAACTGACCGACTGACAACCTTACAACAAACCAACTGACCAATTGGTTCAGTTGTACAAATACACGATTGCATTACCAATGGAAAGTAACCTATCCAATACTCCTTCAGAAAAGAGATCCTCATTCTCTTTAACAAAGGTGTCAAACTTTTTGAGGCTGTAATCCTTGAGGATTCCTCTTTTGAACAGTGACCACGCCTTGCTCATCTTCTTCTTTTTTCCCTCCGCGTTAAGCCAGAAGTGCCTGGTCAAACAGCCTTCAACCGGATAGACCATAATATGATCCAGGCAAGCTAGCACCTCACGGCGCATACTCTCCTCCACCGTTCCGTGCGATAATGCATTGAGGGCCAAAGTGTTACCCACCACTTGAGCCACTAGCTGATATAGTTCTTCAATCAGTATTCCATTGTGCACATGTCCTGAAGACCAAAAGTCTTCCCCCAAGATCACCACAATGGCAGCATGTTCCTGTTCGTTTTCTTTTTTGAATATGCGACTGATCTGGATTTTGGGCGCCTCATCTATAACTCCTTTGGCACAACCATAAGTGATTCCTAAGTAATCTGCCATCGCTTTATAGACTGTATTGGCTACTTACCCATCTGTGTATCAATTTATAATTAAAAGCTCTGTCTTCGGCCTTGCTCACGGGTTCCATCTTCCCTCATTGTTTCCAAAAAACTACAGAGATTCTGCATACTAATAACTCACAGACTTACAATGCACTTCCCTGCCCCACCGTCAGTTGTCACCTCCTCAGCCTATTCCCTTGTTTGGAGGATCACCTAGGTCTATATCGATAATCCTTTGCATATCCGATGGCAGAGATTCTGTACAATCAAATTCACAGGCTGATTGTAATTCGTTCCTTAAGTTGGCCAAAAACTCCGCTGCCTTATTTCCTTCTCTATATACATGTTGAGTGTGATATTGACCAATATTATTCAGGTGATTCTCGATTCTAGGTAACCAATCCGCCAACTTCCATGAATGAAAGTTTTTTTCGCAACACCGTTTAGGATAACTTGGGAGTCTCCTTCTATAATGAGATTGGTTATTCTATTAGATGCACACCAGAAAAGTCCTTTCTCTAGTGCTGTAATCTCTGCCAAATTATTAGAGGTAAATCCTATGAAGCCCGATATAGCCTTAATAATTGTTCCTGTAAAATTACGGATTAAGGCCCCAATCCCAGCACTGCCCAGATTACCCCTGCTAACTCCGTTGAAATTAAGTTTCATCCATCCTTCTTGGGGTTTCTGCCAATACACATGTTGCCTCTTGACTTTCCTATCCTTCATGATGTGATCATTAGACTGCTTCAGAGTCCACATGTCCTCCATAGCAGAATCCCAACTAGATTTGAATTTATAAAGGAGGCCTTGACACCTATTATTTAACACTTCTTCTATATCAAGCCTGATAACTTGTACTAACTTGTCCACCTCTTTTAAAGAATCATAAAATATTCTTCTATTTTGTTCCTTCCAAATCTACCACAACAGAATAGAAGGATAAATGATCCAGAGAATCCCCCACTTAGACTTTTTTCTTTCGGTTGGCCATGAAGACAAAAATTCTTTGAGCGTGGCACTTCTCACCACCTTCCAATGGAGCATACTTAATAACCAATCCCAACAAGCTTTTGCGTAAGGACACCAGTACAAAAGGTGGTCTGTCGTCTCTTCCTCCTGTCTACACATTACACACCAATTTGGTCCTGCTATCCCAATCATTCTCAATCTGTTACCTGTTAGAATCCTACTGTGCAGAGCTAACCAAAGGAAGGCTCCTGCTTTCGGGAGAGGCCATTTTCCCCAACATAGTATTGATGGCCAGTGTCTTTCCTATTTTCTGATCCTTTGAATTTCATAACCAAGACTAACTTTGTAGTCCCCCGATTTTGATGTGCTCCAAATAAGGTGATCTTCTAGATTTGATGAGGGCACTCTCCTGCTAAATAGAATCTCCGATAACTTCTTTTGATTATCAGAATCTTCCGCCTCCGCTGAGATCCAATCCTGAGTAGAAGAAATTTCTGAGGATTGGAAATAATCAGCTACCCTCCATCCCTTAGAAGCTTCCAACCTATCCACCCATGCCCCTCCAAAGAAGTCAGCAAGAGGAAGATCTCCATTCCAAGAATCCCTCTAGAAATTGACTCTATTTCCATTACCAATCTTCCATGATAAATGTTTGATAATTATATCTTGGCTGTTCCAGATAAAGTTCCAAGTATGCGATCCTTTAACTGAGTTGGCCACTATGAGAATCCTGTCTGGTTCCAAGGAATCCAAATATTTGGCAGCCATCACTTTTGCACCAAGGTTTGTCTGGAAATTTGTACATATGCCAAACCATTTTGGCTCCTAAGGCTTTATTCTGAAGCCCCATTTTCCTCAATCCAATTCCACCGTCCTCTTTATTCAAACATGCCACATCCCAGTTGATAAGAGGAATTCTTTTTTCCCCCTTCGATCCTTCCCACAAAATTTTTTAAGCGGTCTGTCTAAAGATGTTAATTCTTTATTGGACATTTGATATATTGACATATAGTATATGGGAAAAGCAGAAAGAAGTGACTTAATCATCTGTATCCTACCTGCTTGAGATAGCCATTTATTTTTCCAGGCTCCCACCTTTTGTCTGCACCTTGTCAAAATATCTTCCCATAATTTGGGATCTAATTTGCCTGCGAATAATGGAACCCCAAGATATTTAATAGGAAAATCACCGACAACAAATCCCAGCACCTCTGCAATCTTATTACCTAACTTTTGATTGGTGTTGAGAAAGAATAAAATAGATTTACTTTTATTCATACTCTGACCTGATCCAATCTCATATTTCTCAAGAACATCTTTCATCACCTTTGCTTCCCTAACCAACGCTTCTCCAAAAAGAATAGTATCATCAGCAAACTGTGAATGCGTAACCAGAGGCAAACTATTATGGACTAATACTCCTCTCCATCGGCTTAGTGAAGATTGTGGTTTAATATTTCTGCCCAAGACTTCTGCCATCAAGACCAATAGAGATGGGGAAAGGGGATCTCCTTGCCTTAAACCGTTAGTAGCTTGAAAAAAGCCATTCAATGAGCTATTCACCAAAATAGAGAAATGTACAAAAGATATACAGTGGGAAATACATTTAATCCACTTACGGTCAAAGCCAAACCATGAAAGAACTTTTGCAATGAAGGACCATCTAACTTTATCATACGCCTTATTTACATCTAACTTGACAATCATACCTGGATATTTATCAGACTTAATAGAATGGATAGCTTCTCCTGCCAAAATGATACTATCCACGATTTCCCTTCCTAGAACAAATCTGTGTTGTTCTGCAGAAATTAATCTACTCAGCTTAGGTTTCATTTTGTTTTCCATCGCTTTAGACAAAATTTTGTAGATAGAGTTACATAATGATATCGGCCTAAAGTCTGCCATTGATACACAGTTCTACTTCTTGGGAATTAATACAATAACTGTATTGTTAATTTCTTTTACAAATCTGCCATACTTTCTAAAATCTTTTGCCACCTTGAGGATATCCTCTCCCATAAAGCTCCAGCACTTCTGGTAGAATTCAGAAGGCATTCCATCGGGCCCAGGAACTTTGTCAGTTTAGTTATCAAACACCGCCTTTTTGATTTCCTGAATTGAAAAAGGCCTCATCAACATTGAATTGTCTGAATCGGTAACCACCTTCGGAATGGCTTCTAATATATCCACTTCCTCTCCCCTATTAATCTCCCGTGAATCTCCAAGCAGCTTTCTAAAATGTTCAACCGCAATGCCTTCGATAATCGCAGATTCTTCCTGCCAAATACCACGCGAGTCCTAAATATGTTGTATACAATTTGTGGATCTCCTTGCCTTAACTGAAGTGTGAAAAAATTTAGCATTGGAATCTCCTTCTTTAATCCAATTATCTCTCGACCGCTCCCTCCAGTAAATTTCTTCTCTGAGGAGAATCTCCTCCAACTCATTCTTGAGAGACTTTTCTAAAATAAAATCCTCATTGGACATACTTGAGGTTATAATATGTGAGTTGAGTGCCTCAATTTCAGATTCTACTATGTTCCTTTCTGCAAATACATTTTTGAAAGATTACTTATTCCAAACTTTGATATTATCCTTCATAAGTTTAATTCTCTTCATAAAGCAGAAACTAGGAGTTCCTATGAAAATATCACTGTCTATCCACCACCTTTCCACCTGAGGGAGAAAATCCTTATCTCTCCACCACATACCTTGAAATCTGAAGCTACCTTTCCTCCCCTGACAAATATCTTTGTTGCATAGCTGAACTGGATAATGATCGGATAGAGATATCAGAAGAATGCATTTTTCTATGCCAAATGAAGATTCTACCCAAAATGATCCAACTAGAAATCTGTCTAATCTTTCAGAAATTATAGTAAATTTCTCTTGACGATTAGTCCAAGTGAACTTACCATTTGAAGGGACCACATCTGTCAAATGATTATTGTACACAAAATCTCAAAAGTTCTCCATGATCTGATTGGACATTCGCAGCCCCCCTGATTTCTCTTCTGGTTCCATAAGAGCATTAAAATCACCTCCTAAAATCCCTCTTTCACCCTCAATATTATACAATTTGGTAGAAACTTCCATCCACACTTTTAATTTGTCTGTTGTTTTGATAGGACCGTAAATATTAAAAATATGAAAAACTTCATTTTTTGAAAGACTCGTTATAATCCCATACGTCCAACTAGAAGTTGTGATAATGTTTGTCATCTTTACAGTTTTTGGGTCCCACAATATCCCAAGGCCTCCCACTGAACCACTTGCTTCCTGGGAACATCCTTCCCATTTATTACAAGAATGCAAAAAACTAAGAGCTTTATCAAGATTTAGTTTGGTCTCTTGGAAGAGAATGATATCATTCTCAAACTTATGAAGCGCCCATTTTACCAAGCGCCTCTTGTCAGGGGCCGAGAGACCCCTGACATTCCAAGTAGTAATCTTCATCTCTTACCAAGGGAGATTCCTACTCCCTTGGCTTTTCTCATAAATTCAAATACATAAATGATCCCTTTTTCAGATGCTCTATCTTCTCTCTTCTGTTTGTTAGTCCTCCTACCCCTACCACCTTTAGATTTACCCGTTATGTTATTAACCGATTGGCTAATGCTCCTCGGATCCACATTATCCAGTTTGTCAAATAAATCCACATTTTCCTCTGAATTTCTATCATATTCTATCTCCGTGTCTGAACAAATATGTTTTTTGAGAGGCTCTTCTTTCATCAAATCATTCTCCTTTGTATATTTTTTTAAACCTAGCTCCGAACATTCTCCCAAATTTCTAGAATCCATTATATTGGTAATGATATCAGGTTTTTGAACAGACCCCATCTTTGCAAAAACGGTTTTCATAACTGATTCTTGAATGCCTTTCTTAACACAATTTTTTCTGGTTTAGAGTTATTCTCTCTAAATCTCAAGCCTATACCCCTGGTACCAGAGCGCCAGATACTAGATCCATTTTCTTTAATTTCTACTTGCTGCTTCCATAGGCTATCTCTCACTTTGAGACAAATGATGCTTGGAATATTTTTGACCGCCGCTATCTTGATTCTTGCATATTAATACGAGTTGTTTTCTATGATATCTTCATCTATTTCAATCAGGGTACCTAGGGATCTCCTAGCAATTCAATCTCCAGCGATTCTGCATCCTTCGATTGCTCATTCCCATGTCCATTTCCTCTTCTACCCTGTGTTTCATCTTCTGTGCGCCTGTGGTTCTACAACCTCCATCTTCTCCATTCCATCTTCATATATATATATATATGATTATGCCTATGGCCTTTAATAATGTCTATTTATGTAATTTGCAACAAGGCCATTTTTGTTGACGTTGAAAGTTTATGTGTGGAGATTAGAGAGAATAATAGATTTCTTTCCATCCCTATTGTTATGGTGTTTGTCCTCTGGTTAAATAATAAGAAGGTATCGGGGGTCAATTATTTGTGTTTAGCCTAAATTAATGTTTAACCATAGTAAAATTTTCCCCATTGACACCTTTGTTTGCTAATGCATCTGCCTCTTGATTGCATTAATGATAAATAAGTTCAAATCTAGTTTCCTGGAACTTATCCACAAGGTCAATTACTTCTTCAAGCTTTAAGTTTAAGATATAGTTGGGAGTGCATATTTTTCTTAGAGCATTGAGAATAATTTGTGAGTCCCCTTCGATAACTAACTTTTGGACTCCAATCTCTAAGATTAACTTAAGACCTTCATTTAGCACTTTGAGTTCTACTAGGTTATCCGAGGAAATGCCTAAGGGTTTAGACCTTTTAACCACCTAATCTCCAAATTCACTCCTTATAATGCACCCCAGCCCAACTTTCTCTGGGTTTCCTCGTGACGCACCATCAAAATTCAATTTCATCCACCCACTTGGAGGAGGTTTCCATACACATAGGGTTCTTGCTAGCTTATTAGCTTTGGAGTACATCAATTAAGGATTAATTAAGCTATTCCAGTTCTTTCTTATATCTACGTCCCAATCTATGAATGATCCTTCTTCTTTGTAGGTAGTCCTTAGTTGATTGTTAGTTACTTCTATAATACTTGCTTCTATTTTATTGATCAATGATCCTCTATCCATTTTTGTGTCTGTAAATATCCTTCTATTTCTTTCTTTCTAGATTTCCCAAACCAGGATTGACGAAGCAATTCTCCATATCTTACTATACACTTTGGATCCGTGTTGAGGTCAACATCTCAAAAAATTCAAAAAGTTTTCATTGAAGGCAGTAGACCAGTTTAGTTTGTTGTATAGCTATTTCCAATATTGTTTGGAAAATGGACAATCGAATAATAAGTGGTTTCAAATGCTGACTTGCATAGAATGCATCTTGAAGGACCTTCAAAACCTAATTTGGTGAATCTATCTGAGGTTAATATTCTATTTTGCAAAGCAACCCATAGAAAGATCCCTGCCTTAGGAAGACAAGCAGAATCCCACCATAAATTGAGAGTAATGTCCACCTTATCCCATTCTTGGGAGTTAATGATAGTCTCATAACATTTTTTGACACTAGATTAACCATTTTTTGAAGCTCCCCAAATCAGCCTATCATCCCTAGCTTTATGATAAACTTTTCTAGATTGAAAAAAATCCTCAAATACTTTTAGCTCCTCCTGAGATAAAGTAGTATCCAATGCATTTTTCCATTGTCATCTTTCTTTTGTTTCCTCAATATAATCTTTAAAGTGAGTGCCCCAACTTAGTGTTAGAGTATTTTTAATATTGTTTGGGAGATTTTCTTTATTCGGAGATGGAAGACCATCCCAAGAATATGCCCAAAATAGAGCCTCTTGTCCATTACCAATGTCCCAAGTGAGATTTCTTGAAAACTTTTCCCTATTTTGCATCATAAAATTCCAATTTTTTGAACCTTTTGGTGGATTAATCGTTTGAAAGAGGGTTGATGAGACCACACTATTTAAATATTTTTGATATAAGATTTTAGCCCATTTGCTATCATTTTCCTAGAACATCCTCCATACTAATTTAGCTCCTAGTGCCTCGTTCTGCCAATTTAAAATTTTAATTCCTAAACCTCCAAACTCTTTTGGTCTACTAATATGATCCCATTTTATCATTGCCAATTTATTTTTGTCTTTTGTGCCTTGCCAAAAAAAAATCTTTAATTTTTGATTTAATTATTTTCTAACACCCTTAGGAAGCGGAAGACATGACATCTTGAAAGTGGGGATCGTTGATAGAACAACTTTGATCATTGTAGCTCCGCTAGATTTATTTAGATGCTTCCCCTTCCAACCATCCAATTTTGAGTCTAATTTAGTTACAATAGTATTCCATGTGTTTCCATCTTTTCAACCTTTTTCCAAATTAATACCAAGATATTTGCATGGAAATCCCCCTTTATTGAAGCCTATAATATTACAAATATTTCTCTCTAGGTCTGGCTGGGTATTGACAAAGAAAATTTTAGACTTTTCAGTATTCAATTCCTGTCCAGATGCTTTTAAATAGGTTTTGTTAGAATAACTGAGAGGGGGGGGGGGGGGGGGGGGGANGGGGGGGGGGGGTGAATCAGTGGCCTAAAACACTAATCCAATAATTCAACCAAAACATATATCCAAAATATAATACCTCTAGTTATCTTCAGTCCTACAAGATGTATGCCTTTAAGTGATCTTATCAAATTTATACTTCTCAATGAATACTCTGTTTATCTTTTTCTAAGACTTTACCGAATAACAGTTTATCTTTTCCTAGCTTTTACCAAATAGTAGTAAATAAAATTAGTGTTTACTGATCAATCCTATTTTAGTAATGTGTAAAGAAAAACATCAAAGCAATGAACCATATACACATTTGACACATGGATTTTTAACGTGGAAACCATGTAAGGGAAAAACCACTTGGGACTGGTAACCCAAAATTTTCACTCTTCCGAAGTGAGCTCGGTGAAGATCCAACCCTGTTAAAGGTTATAAACACACTGTTAAGTATGACCTTGTTAGAGGATTTAAAACCATTGGTTAGTCTTTTGACCTTGTGCATTCACTATGCTGTCAACAAGTAATAACTTTTTGATATTCTTGAGTATCTCAATACATTAAGGACTGTTAAATCCCACTCAGTTAAGAGATTTTCTGTATCAATAGTTAAAATGAAATAGTAAATGATTTGTTCATAAATACAAATTAATCTTGCAGATGTTCAGATCTATTGTAAGTCCATAATACATCTTCTAATCAATGTTCTCTTCTTTTCCTTTTCTCCCCTTCTTTCTGCTCGGTGAATGTTGTTGCTTCTCTGTTGCTCGGTGTCTGCAAAATTCTTGGCTCTGTTCTTTAGCCTATATGATCAAATCTGCATGAAGACTTCTATCTTCACTAGAATTATATTCAGCATTCCTCTTTTCAAAATGAATTACTTGTCTCTTTATATAGACACGATTTCACCATTTACTGTCCTTGTCTTTCTTGTTCTTGATGTAGATAGCTTTCTTGATCCGCAAATCTTGCCATGCATTGCTTTAAAGTTTTCTTTAGTTTTATCCCATAGATTTCTCTTTGACAACTGGGAATAAAACTAGCTTTCAATATTTAGTTCAACTAGTTGATAAAAACAAAGTAATCAATCAGTTAACTCTAATTATAGCTCCTGCCAGCTAAGTGTTTTGTCATTTTCTAACTCCAGTTCTGATCGGTGATCAACTCTTAGTTTTCTCGGTCATTGAATCCAGTTGTCCTCGGGCATCAATACTGTCTGTCAGTCAACACTATGAACTACTCGGGGTTCACTTCAGTTATTCTCAGTGTTGCGGTGCTCGGTATACATTGTGACTACTTGGGGTTCTCTATCCGTTAGTGTGCACTGTCCGTCGGTGTACACTGGATTTTTATGTATACCAATAACATAAACTTTATCTCTTTGGTTTCTTAAAGTCTATAATATTATGACCAATCAGATTATATGAAGTTGACATCAATGACAATACAATACATTAACTGATTTAATGTCTTTTATTTACTTTCTGTAGCTCGGTGATCATCAACTTTATCATCTTCAAACATTCAATCAGTTATAGTTCATGAATCTCTCCCTTTGGCATTGATGGAAACATACTAACACAATATTAAATATGTAATGTAAAAAATGCCAAACTTATTTTTCTATAACCAATTCAAATATCTAGCTCTCGGTAAGCTCTTCTAGCTTAGATTTGATTCTTACAGAGTGATTTTCCTTTCTTCCATTCCCTTCATGGATAGGTGTAGCAATTCTATCTTCCCCTCTGTTGTAGAATCTCTTCTCCCTTTTCTGGATAGATATGCAATGTCAACTTTTTTCAATTCTCTCCCTTGGATGAATGATTGTTTCTTTGAATCTTTCTCTGATATTTTCTCTCCCTTTGATTGTTCCTCTCCTTGATGGATATTTATTTTCTCTGCCTTTGGATGATCATGATAGATATTTCACATGAATATATTCCTCTCCCTTTGACAGCAATGCCAAACATATAATATCTCTTTCCATCAACAATATAGCTCTATATTACCTAACAATTTCTATGGTGTTCGATGCAGATAAGTACCTATCTGTGTACTAATATATCCTTGCATTCCATATCTTAGCTTGCATAAACATGATTGATCTTCTGTTAGTGTGTAGGCTGATGCAACCTCCAAGTTAGCTTAGTGACTAGTAGACAAGGGTTAGACCCCTAGTCTCTTCCTCAGGTACTCAAATGTATCTTTTGGCAATGGCTTTGTGCATGTGTCTGTTAATTGTTCTTTGAATTAAACATATTCCAATATGAATTCCTTCTCTTGTCTTTGTCTTAGCATGCACGACAGGGTTCTTTGAAATGTTGATAGCACTTGTATTATCACAATAGATAATCACTGGTTCAAGAATTTCCATGTTCATACCTTTCAGTAATTGCTTAATCCATGCAATGTTAGATAAATTTGCAGCAACAACCACATATTATGCTTCTGCTATTGATTGAGATATGCATCCTTGCTTTTTACTTATCCATGTGACAAGTCTATCACCCATAAAGAATTCTCCTCCTGTTGTGCTCTTTCTATCATCCATATTTCCAGCCCAATCAACATTTGTATAGACTTGAAGCTCAAATTTTCCTTCTTTACTATACCACAAGCCATAGTCTTCAGTATTCTTTAGATATCTCAAGACTCTTTTGACAACAATCATGTGTGATTCCTTGGGATTAGCACAGAATCTTGCAACTATACCAACTGCATGTGCTATATCTAGTCTAGTGTGTAAAACATACATTAGCTTGCCAATCATAGATATATATAAGGTCTGATTTACCTCAGTTGACTTGTCTTCCTTTGTCAATTTGCATCCAATTTCCATAGGTGTTCCAACTGGTTTGGAGTCATCCATCTTGAATATCTTCAACACTTCTTTGATGTATTTGGATTGTGTGATGTAGATGCCTTCTTCCTGTGTTAGAATCTGGAGACCAAGAAAAAATTTGATCTCTCTAAACATTGACATCTCAAAATATTTTCTCATTTCATCATAAAATGATTTTCATAACATATCATTACCTCCAAATATGATATCATCAACAATTATCTCAGCACTCAGAATTTTATCATCAGTATCTCCTTTCAGATATAGATTAATGTTATCACTTGTTCTTACAAATCCAATACTAATGAGATAAGAGTGAAGTCTTTCATACCATGCTATTGGTGCTTGTTTCAATCCATAAAAGGCTTTCATGTGTAGTCTAAATACCATGTTCCTCTTTTTAGGATCAACAAACCCTCTAGGTTGTTCAATGTATACCTCTTCTTCTAGTATTCCATTCAGAAATGTAGATTTAATATCCATTTGGTATACTTTGAATGCAACATAAGAAAGTATAGTTCTTACTCCTAGTTTATCAATGGGTGCAAAGGTTTCTCCATATTCAATACCTTCTTCTTGTGCATACCCTTTGCATACTAATCTTGTTTTGTTCCTTGTGACTTCTCTATTCTCATTCAGTTTGTTTCTGAATATCCATTTGGTACCAATGACATTTTTGTCACTCGGTCTATGTACTAATGTCCATGTTCCATTCTTCTCAATCTGTTCTATCTCTTCATTCATTGCACTGACCCATTCTTGATTCTCAAGTGTAGTATTAACAGATTTAGGCTCAAAATCACAAATCAAACATCTAGTGTTCAATGAAACTTCTTTTTCTCATTCCAACCTTTTTGTCTCCTATGACCTGGTTATGTGGATGGTGTCTTTTGACATACTTATAAATTATAGGTTCAGATATATGTACATCATTCTGATCATCATCTTGACCTTCATTTTGATCTTCAGCATCGCTTGGTTCAATATTGTGAGCATTTTCATGATTTTTGGTGTTTGCATCTTGATGCTCAGTTGCATTGTTATATCGCTTGGTATTGATACACTGTTTCTCAAGAAGAGTGTTAGGTTCTTCACGGTAGACAAATCTCTTGTAATAGTTAGGTTCCTTTCTGCTTTCCTCATCATTTTTCTCAACAAATTCATCCACTTTAACATTTGTACTTTCAATGATTTTATTAGAGGATTTGTTAAGATATTTATAAGCTTTTCTTTTGGTAGAATATCCTAAAAATATTCCTTCATCACCTCTGGAGTCAAGCTTTCCATTTCTAGCATCTTTCAATATATAACATTGAATTCCAAAATTTTTAAAGTAACTTACATTTGGTATGTATCCATACTATAGCTCATAAGGTGTCTTATTGGTGTCTTTCTTCAATTGAACTCGGTTTAATGTATATACAAAAATACTTACAAATTCTCTCTAGAATGTTTGTGTGATGCCTTTTTCAATCATCAATGGTTTGGCACAATCAACAATTTATCTATTCCTTTTTTCAACAATTACATTTTGTTGTGGTGTTCTCGGTGCAGAAACCTGTCTTTTAATTCCACGCTCATTACAAAAGTTAGTGAATTCATCAGAAATAAATTCTCCTCCTCTATCCGATCTTAGACATTTCGGTTCCTTTCCACTTTGTTTTTCAACTATAGCTTTATACCATTTGAACATCTTAAATGCTTCTGAATTCTCTTTTTTAAGAACATAATAGTAATCATTCTATAATAATCATCAACAAATAGAATGAAGTATCTATCACCATAATAGCTCTTTGTTCTCATTTGTCCACATAAGTCAGTATGGACTAATTCTAAAATAGCATTATATGTGTAGGTTTTTCTCTTGAAACTAGACTTTGTCATTTTACCTTTTTGACAATTCTTGCACATGACATGGCCGGGCTTTGACATGATCGGTAAACCTCTTACTTTGCTTTTATTGCTTATCCTAACCATGTTGTCAAAATTCACATGACATAACCTTTTATGCCACAACCAAATGTATTCATTTCTAGCCAATAAACAAGTGGTCTCAATATTATCAAGATAGAATAGGTTACCTTTTGTTTGTTCACTAGTACCGATCAACCTTCCTATTTCATTATAGATCTTTTCCTTTTTGTTCTCAAAT
>MU227602.1:1747714-1777860 GCA_018584345.1 Thuja plicata | reverse complement strand
TGTTCCCGAGTCGACCACACATTAGTCAAAGAGGGGCAAATGTATGCACCCTAAAATGGTCGCCTAGACTTTGGGCCCCATTTATTATTTTATCAATTTATCAAATTCCTGAATCAATGCTTTGGAAGATTTTCAATTCAAATCAATTTCCTTGATCAAATTGTAATTAATTCAATTATTCAATTATTTCAATATTTCCTAAGGTTTGATCCTTTTTTATCTAATTAAAAGATTTAATTTTCTTTTTAATTAAATAAAGTTTATCTTATTTGATTAAAAGATTTAATCTCCCTTTTAATTAAATAAAATTCCTCTTATTTAATTAAAGTAAATTTCTCCATTTTAATTAAATAAAATTCCTCTTATTTAATTAAATTCAATCTCCCCCATTTAATTAAATAAAATTCTTCTAATTTATTTAATTGAAAGAAAACTCCTCTTTTAATTAAATAAATAAAAATCCCCACTTAAAGCACTTTATTTGATGAAAAAGGCAATAAATTAAAGAAAAGTCCCTTTTTCTTCACATCCTCCTAAGTGGTGGGATTTTTGCCTCTTAATCATAGCCTTTGATTTTTGCCTCTTAATCTCAACCATCCATTGCTCTTTAAAATGAAACCTCTCCTTCTCATTTGATAATCATCAATCATCAATCAATCATCAATCATCAATCATCAATCATTCATATTAGGTTTTTTTAGTATTGTTATGCTGGAGGTTTGGAGAGCAATTTTGGAGGAGGATTTGAGCACTTGAGCTTGGATATTGCAACTTCACTCTTCTTGTCTTCTTCTTCTTGCATTCATGGCTACTCATGTAGATTAGATTCATATTTATTTTCATAGATTAAACTTGCATTTGTATGTCCTTTCATAGAATAATCATGCATTGTTATCATTTAGATTAATTTATTTTCATGCATTGTTATCATAAAGATTAGATCTCATTTTCATGCATTTGAATCTCTCATTTCATGGTGTACTTGCATGGGCACAACTAGGTCAATCTGAGGGCCTCCATTTCAAACCTTTGCACTCCATGACTAGAGAGCTATGGATCAATATTTGAGGCCTCATGCTTGAGCAACCTTGGATGGAATGATTCATAGAAGTGCGTCAACATTTTAGCACACACCCACCACTGTTTAACTTTATCTAAAAAGCTCTCATCCAGAAACCACATGTTTTCACATCTAAAAGAACTTCTAATTGGATTCTATTGTTCCTTTATTTCTAGTTGTATAGGATAGTGATCTGATACTACAAGTGGTAGCATTGTTGCTGTCATTTAAAAATTAATTGTGCAAATATCAACTCTAAAGAAAAATCCATCCAGTCTTTCTGCACTATAACAAAATCCCTTCCTTCTATTGTTCCTTTTGTACATTCCATTTCAAGTTGGAATGTCCATAAGTGTATTTCTCGTAAACCAATTCTTGAAAACTATTGTTACTTGTGATTTTGTTTGTATACCTCTAGGTTTTTCTTTAATGATTAATATTGCATTAAAATCACCCCCAATTGGTTATCTGACTGTGGTTCCATATCCATATAATTACTAGTCTCTATCCAGACAACCTTTTTTATTGCTGTTGATGTGGGATCATAAACGTTTATAATGTAAAAATGAATATTATTTCTAAAGTTTTTGATCTTGCCTGCCATCCTATTATTGCTAGCTACTAAAAATTTAAATTCTACATTTCTGGGGTCCCAATGATGCACAATCCCCCGGATTCTCCCATAGAATCTATGAATTCAAATTTCCAATGGCCCAATTATTATTGAGCATTTCCCCTTCTTCCTTATTAAGTTTTATTTCCTATATTAAATTAATTTCTGATTCAAAAAGAGTCAAATTTCACTTGAGTAAGCGCTTCTTGTTAGGGGTGTTTATGCCCCTAACATTCCACGATGTCATCTTCATATTACTTTGGGAAGGTTCTCCCCCTTCCCAGTATTATTGATATCATAGATTTTAATTTGATTCTCAGCCATGTCAGTGGTTGTTTTTAGTTCCACATGACTCTTTCTCCCTCTTTTCTTGTTAATTTTTCCACATTTAGGTTTGTCAATACCTTTCATGTTAGTAGATATTTTTAATTTGTCTTGATATTTTTTGGCATTGATAATGCTAGCTACTATTTCTACATCTTCTTTTTCTTCTTCTTCATTTCTAATTTCTTCCATTAAGATTTCACTTAAATGTTGATTATCAATTCCTTCATTCAGACTCATATTAATTTCCTTATTATTTTGTTCCCTTCTTTCACTATCAGTGCTTTGGATCGGTGGTCATTCTGCTGGATCTTGTACCCCAAATTCTTCTCAATTCAGAGAATCATTCATTAATTTCTGTTCTGGATCTTCTAAATTACTGAAATCTCCATTACTTAGAATTGTATTTACTTCTATTGTAATATTCACAGAGTTAAGACCCCTTGAGATTTCAATAATTTTCTAAGGAGTATATCCATTATAGAGTCTTCGAATAGCTTTTTACCATTGATAGGTGTTTTCCAAAATTTGAAATGGTTTTGCTTTCTAATCTTTGGAGAGCATAATTTGGAGTTTGTGTTCATCTGCTCTACTATTATTATTCTAGATTCTTTGATAGAAAGAGAGGTCTAGAAGTCTCTTACAATGCTTTCTAAAGAATGAACAAAATAAGCATCTACTTTGCTTAGGTAGTTCCAGTTGTATCTCACATCATTATCTATCTAATTTTGATATCACAATGCATCCATGCATCACATCTTATTTTCCAAAAATCATCATACACACTTTTCTCACTTGTCACATTACACTTATCAAACTTCTCACTTCCTTATCATGATTCGCTTCTCAAAAGCTCTCTCTCTCTCTCTCTCTCTATATATATATATATATATATATCTTATTTCATTTCCTAGTTGGCTTCCAATTATATCACAAAATAGAATTGATACTTATACAAAAATTAATTACCAAGTCGGTGACCATACACTATCAAAACA
Organism: Thuja plicata; assembly: GCA_018584345.1. NCBI lineage: Eukaryota > Viridiplantae > Streptophyta > Pinopsida > Cupressales > Cupressaceae > Thuja > Thuja plicata. The sequence continues at coordinate 1,774,865 of MU227602.1, read as the reverse complement.
TAGGTAATCCACAATCCAAATCCAACCTAGCATGTTTGGACTTCCTGTTATACTCCCTCAATCATCGTGACTGTTCATCTTTCCTATATCACTATTACTCTATCTTCGCATGTCTTCAACTATCTGTATCTAATTGTGATCAATACCAAAAATCAAGAGACCTTAACAGAAGGTTATACATATCCCAAAATAGCTTCCTCTAAGCTTTAATGACACCATTCATCATATACTATCTTCGCCGATCAAAAATGTGTTAGAATGATTTAGAATAACTGAGATGGGGGATGAATCAATTATCCTCATATCCAGATGTACGAATTGAACTTTCAAATACTTTAACAAAATTAGATCTACTCAACAATCCACTTGGTATCTATAGCTTATAATCAGTAACATAAACTTGTAGCCCATTGTCCTAAAGTAATCAACTTGTAGAATATAAAACTTTTAACAGTACAACACATCAAATAAAATTCACACAAGTATGACAGCAGGATTTAACGTGGAAAACCAATATGAGAAAAACCACCAGTAACATGCTACCAATTTTTCACTCTTTTGAAGTGAGTTCCGTGAGGAGCCAACCTTGTTAAAGGTTACAATACACACTTTTAAATGTGACCCCGTTAAAGGATTTAATCACCCTGTTAAAAGTAAGCCTTGTTAGAGGACTTAGATCATTCTATTAAAATGTCACCTTGATTAAAGGATTTATAATATGACTGTTAGGTCAACCTTAGTTAAAATTATTTTGACTGAGGTAACAATAGATTTGATCTAAAACATACAACTCACTTTGCAAATACATATCCACTTAGCTCAAATGCTAATTCACTAACTAACCTCCATTGTCACCTCCATATCGTTGATTTGCTTGGAAATTTGTCAAGCGATCACCACTCTGAAGTTCTATACTGATCTTCTCAGCCTTCTCTACCTTTTGCTTAGATTTTTTCCAATCAACTGAATCAACCTCATTACACAAAACCTCCAATTAGGATAATCTTATACCTCTTTGATCAGTTAGCTAGATCTTTTTTTGCTTAATCATCACCGTAGATTTTAGGGTTTGGTAAGAGCTAATGAATCCTTCCAACATTTCATTCTCCTTCTACCTTGTAGAATACATCTCAAAAATCCTTCTTTAATCCATACATAGAAATGGTTAAACATATATTAGTTGCTCATTTAATTCTCCACAATGATCATCCTTAATCTTAAATATGCTTCACATATCCAAAGAATTAAACTATGTCGGATGGGATCTCAAATATTTCTCAAACTGTCAAAATACTGACAGTCATTCATCACTATGTTCTTCCGCTTAGTCATCACTAGATAGCTCGGTAATTACTGACACTCGGTAAATGATGATGCTTGGTCGACACTGAATTTTATCAGCATGTACTAGTGCTTGGTCAACACTTGCATCACTTGGCACAAACAACTTAAACTTAATCTCCTTAATCTTCTGCTCTATTTCTTGGTCAAGACTAAGCTTTTAGCCTTCCAATCTTCACTTGGTGTTAAAGATAAACAACACATTACCTTGCCAAGGTGCAATCTCATCAAGTACCCATTGTAGCTTCTCATAACTCAACCATTTCACTAGGTCTTCTTATTATCTCCTCTTTTCAAATCTTCTTCATCAATCAATTGATATGACACTTTACTAGATATCAACTATCTTACTAGTTAAGGTTTGACATCAATTGCAATATAATATTTGTTTCAATTGTAGCTTCCAACAATCTCCCTCTTTTGCATTGATGGCAAACACCACATACAAACAAAACATAATACTACATGCATAGTTGACAAACAATCCAAAAAGTAGGTTCTTTGTTAATATATTTTCATTAATGTCCTTAGCTTCATTATGATTCTCTCCAATACAAATATCAGCTCCCTCTTGGATATATTTCTCTCTGTAGCTTATCTCCCTCTGTGTTTTCTCACTGAATATCTCCCTCATAGTATTCATTTCTTATCTCCCTCTTTATCTCATAGTCATATCTCCATCTTTGACAACTATTCCAAATTCATACATCTTCACCATGTAGATATCTCTGTGTCAACTTTCTAAACTATATGCTTCCTTTGTCATCTTGCTTATGACTGATTAATATCTTGTGTGTTACTCTTTACAGCTTTAGGCAACTCCTAAAGTGTGACCTCCTTTGTATCAAATTGTTATATATTTTGTGTAATACATTTGATGCAATCACTTCATGTGATCTTAGTTAGCCTCGGCTAGGGGAATAAACCCCAATTTACCTCTCAGATACTCATGAGCATCCTTACGTAATGATTTAGTAAATATATCTACTAACTATTCCTTTGCATTCACATATTCCAGTCTCACTTCTTTGTCTTGAACTAGCTCTCTCAAGTAATGATACTTATTAGCAATATGGTTGGTCTTAGTGTGAATCAAAAGGTTCTTTGATATAATAATAGTACTTTTGTTATCATAGAAAATAACAACTAGTTCAGTGATCTCTTCCTTAATACCTTTCAACAATTACTTTATCCACACTATGTTTGAACAATTAACTATTGCTATAACATATTTAGCTTCTATTGTAGATTGAGAAATACAATTATGTTTCTTCCTTGTCTAAGATGCTAATCTCTTTCCTAGAAATAATGTGCCACCACTTGTACTCTTTTTGTCGTCAACATTGCCTGCCCAATATGCATCTGTATAAACTTTCAATTCAAACTTCTTAGTCCTCTTTTAATACAATCCATAATCCTCTATTCCCTTCATATATCTCAGAATCCTTTTCACTTACATCATGTGACTATCTTTAGGATTTGCAAAAAATCTTGTGACAATCCCAAATGCTAATGCAATATCTAGTCTACTATGGAAAACATATTGTTGCTTCCCAATCATTGATCTATACAGGGTTTGATTTACTTTAGCTGTCTCATTAGTCTTTGATAGTTTCTTTTTAGTATCCATAGGTGTACTTATAGGTATGGATTCCTCCATGCCAAAGGTTTTTAGTATCTCCTTGATATATTTAGATTGAGTAATGTAGATACCTTTCTTCATCTGATAGACTTGCAAACCAACAAAAATTTTGATCTCTCCAAATATAGACATCTCAAATTTATTTTGCATCTCATTTGAAAATGTTTGGCATAAAGCATCTTGTCCTCCAAATATGATATCATCAATAAATATTTCAGCTAACAATATCTCTTTACCTTTTTCAGTCTTTAAGTATAGATTATTGTTGTCATTTTTCCTTCTAAAACCAATTTTGAATAAGTAATTGTGTAATATTTCATACTGGATAATCTAGGGGCTTGCTTCAATCCACACAACACTTTATGTAGCTTGTAGACCATATTCCCCTTTCGTGAATCAACAAATCCTTCAGATTTTTCTTGATGTGTACCTCTTCTTCTAGTATTCCATTTAGAAATGTTGATTTGACATCCATCTAATACACTTTGAATCCTTTGTAAGATGCATAAGCCAGTAAAGTTCTAACTCCTTCCAATCTAGCAATTAAGGAAAATGTATCACCATAGTCACTGCCTTCTTCTTTTTCATATCCTTTGCATACCAGTCTAGCCTTATTTCTTATGACTTCTCCATGCTCATTCATCTTATTTCTAAATACCCACTTGGTTCTAATAATATTCTTATCCTTTGGTCTAGGTACTAGTGTCCAGGTTTTGTTCTTCTCTATTTTATCAATTTCTTCATTCATGACCTGTATGCAATCTTCATCATCCAAAGCATCTTTCACATATTTGGGCTCAAATGCACATAATAAACATGTCCGATTTTTCAATTTTCTTCTTGTCATGACCTCTGAATATTATTCTCCAATGATTTGATATGGTTTATGATGTCTTCTTACATATTTAGCTAGTATAGGCTCTGTTCTCCTTTCTTCTTGCTATTGTTCTTCATATTCATCATGTGAAAATTCTTTTCAGGTTCATTTTGTGTCTCTATTTCCTCTTTTGATTGCTTGGTAGTTACCTCCTGATGCTCAAAAACACTATTCTGTGACTCGACAATTTCTTGTTGTTGCTCGGCAACACCACTTTGTTTCTCGATAACTTCTTTCTTTGGTTTAGGTAAAATGTTGGGCTCTCCTTCTTTCATGTATACGAAAGATCTGTAATCTTAAATTTCTTTCTTGCATTCAGCTTCATTCTTTTCTGCATATTCATCAATTCTAACATTTTCACTTTCCACAACTTTGTTATTGCTAGAATTCAAACACTTATACGGTTTTCTCTTAGTGGAATAACTTAGGAATATGCCTTCATCACTTTTAGCATAAAGTTTTCAATTTCTATTGTCCTTTAGTACATAACATTTGCTTCCAAAAAATTTAAAGTATTTTACATTAGGTGCATAACCATACCATAACTCATAAGGTTTAATATCAACACCTTTCTTGACTTGTACTCGGTTCAAGGTATAGACCATTGTACTTACAACTTCTCTCTAGTACTTTTGTGCAACATTTTTCTTTATCATCAATGTTCTAGCACAATCCATTACTGATCTATTCCTTCTTTTGGCTATGCTATTTTGTGGGGGAGTATTTGGAGCAAAAATCTATCTTTTAATTCCTCTATCATTAAAAAATAAGTTGAACTCATTAGATATAAACTCTCTTCCGTTGTCAGATCTCAAACATCTCAAGCTCTTACTTGCCTCTTTTTCAACTTTTGCCAAATACCACTTAAACAACTAAAAATCATCATATTTTTCTTTGAGAAACATCATAGTCATCATTCTAGAATAATCATCAATAAAAAATATGAAATATTTATCACCACGGTAGCTTTGCACACCAATAGGTCCACAAAGGTCAATATGAACCAATTCCAAAATATCATCAAAAGTATAGGTTTTTCTCTTGAAACTAGACTTTGTCATTTTTCCCAACTGACATTGTTTACACGTCACATTATCAAGTTTCTTCAATATTGGTAACCCTCTTACTCTTTTCATCTTACTAATGTTTACAAATTGTTAAATTTCACATGACACAACCTCTTATTCCATAACTATACATCATCATATTGTGTAAACAAACATGTCTCATTAGATAGATCTAGATAGAACAATTTACCTCTTGTCTGTTCTCCACTTCCAATTACTTCACCAGTAGCATCAAAGATTTTAGCCTTTTTGTGATGGAATTCAAATCGGTATTCAAAAGTGTTCAACTGAGAAACACTCAACAAGTTAAATTTAAGGATTTCAACCCAATAAGCATTGTCACGTGTGATCTTATCAGTCAATTTTATTCATCCTTTTCCTTTCACAAGACATGGTTTATCATTACCAAACTTAACACTAACACCTATGCAATGATTTAAGGTTTCAAACTTGCTTTTATCATTAGTCATGTGATGTGACAAACCACTATCAGTTATCCATCTATTACCTTTACTCATATATGAAATAAGTGCAGTTTTCTGATCTTCATCAGAATCATCTTTCATAGCAACATAAACAACTTCTATATCATGGTCATTAGATTTATTAGATTCACTATCAGTTTCTTCTTCAACAATGTAACAAGATTTCTTACCTTTGTCTTTATAGTCCTTATACCTTCTGAAATATTTGTCATCCCTTTTTTCTTTGTACTTGATTTCTCTTCTTTCATCGTTGTCATTCCTGTTAGGGCATCTTGCTGCAATATGGCCAACCTTGTTACATGAAAAATAGATTATAGAAAGTTTACCTTTGAATTTTCCTTTTCCTCTTAGTAGTCTTGTAGCCATAAGTGCCTCAAGTTCATCAAGATCACCATCAGAAGTGTCACTGTCACTGTTCACATTTCTTTCTTTTCCTTTCTCAGTCTTATGAAGAGTCAATTTTGATTTGAATGCAGAATCAACATTGTGAGGGGTAAAATTATCAAAATTTGATAGCTAAGAGGCAATAAGTCTACCAACTAAACCTTCCAGAGTTAAGTTGTTACCAGGAGTATATCTCAGTTCTTGTATTGTAGATACTCTAATAGCATAAATAGGAAGTAGGGTTCTCAATACTTTTCTAATAAAATTATCATCATCAATAGTTCCATTAGCTCCTCTAATAGAATTCAAAACATCCTTAACTTGGCTACAATATTGAACAATAGTTTCACCATCTAACATTCTCATTTCATCAAACATAGCTCTAAGGATTTCAGATTTGTCTCTTAGTACATTTGTATCACCTCCATAGATAGCTACTAGTGTGGCCTACATTTATTTTGGAATTTTACAGTCTTTTATGTCTTCAAATTCATGATAACTTAGGGCTGATGCAATCTCCAACATTGCTTGATTATGTTCCTATTTTTCCTTCATCTACTGAGCTATCAACATTGTCGGCACATTTATATAATCATTTTCCACATAGCATTTTGATGCTTCTCCAATTCCAGCTAGGTGTAGGCTCATCAAACTTTTCCATGCAAGGAAGTTCTTCTTGTTCAGCCTTGGTACCTCCTTTTTATACATCTTGATCTTTAGTTTCAAGTACTTTCAAACTTTTCCTTACAAGCACCATAAGACTCTGATACCAATTGTTACAATGATTTATAATAATTGAGAGGGGGGTGAATCAGTTATCCTTAGGTCCATATGTACCAATTGAACTTTCAAAATACTTCAACCAACTTAGATCTACTCAACAATATACCCGGTCTCTATAGAATTTAATCAGTAACATAAACTTTCAGTCCACTATCCTAAAGTAATCAACTTCTAGAATACAAAACTATTAATAGTACAACACATCAAATAACATCTACACAAGTATGACACTAGGATTTAACATGGAAACCCAATATGGGAAAAACCACTAGTAACATGCTACCAGTTTTTCACTCTTCTGAAGTGAACTCTGTGAGGAGCCAACCCTATTAAAGGTTACAATACACACTATTAAATGTGTCCCCATTAAAGGATTTAATCACCCTATTAAAAGTGAGCCTTGTTAGAGGACTTATATCATTTCATTATAATGTCACATTGATTAAAGGATTTACAATATGATTGTTAGGTCAACCTTGGTTAAAAGGATTTTGACTGATACAATAGTTAGAAAGTAACAATAGTTTTGATCTGAAACATACAACTCACTTTGAAAATACATATCCACTTAGGTCAAATGCTAATTCACTGAATGACCTCCATTTTTATCTCTATCTCTCAGATCTTCTTTGAAATTCATCAAGAAATCACCATTGTGTAGTTGTATACTACTCTTCTCAACCTTCTCTGCCTTCTGCTTAGATTTTTCCAGTCAACTGAATCAGCCTCATTACACATAACCTGCAATAATTTTAATCTTATACCTCTCTGATCAGGTAGCTAGATATTTTTCTTCTTAATCATCACCATAGATCTTAGGGTTTGGTCAGATCCAATGAATCCTTCCAACATTTTGTTCTCCTTATACCTTGTAGAATACAACTCAAAAATCCTTCTTGAATCCATACATAAAAATGGTTAAACATATATTAAATGCTCATTAAATTCTCCACAATGATCATCCTTAACTTAAATACACTTCACATATCCCAAGAATTCAACTATGTCAGTTGGGATCTCAAATCTTTCTCAAACTGTCAAAATACTAACACTCGGTCATCACTAGGTTCTTTCACTCATTCATCAGTAGATAATTTAGTAATTACTGACGCTCGGTAAATTTTGATGCTTGGTCAACACTGAATTTTGTCTGCATGTACTAGCGCTTAGTTGAAACTTACATCACTCAACACAAATTGCTTAAACTTAAGTTCCTTAATATTCTGCTCTATTGCTCGGTCAAGACTAAGCTTTTAGTCTTCTAATCTTCACTTGGTGTTAAAGATAAACAACACATTACCTTGCCAAGGTGAAATCTCATCAATTACCCAGTGTAGCTTCTCATATGTCAACCATTTCACCAAGTCTTCTTGTTATCTCCTCTTTTCAAATCTTCTTCATCAATCAATTGATATGGAATTTTACTAGATAGCAATTGTCTTACTAGTTAAGGTTCGACATCAATGGAAATATAGAAATTGTTTCAATTGTTGTTTACAACAAAATGTACGGCTATAATTTGTAAATCTTCTTTCTGTACTTAGTCATTTTACAATTCCAAACTCCAAAATTGTGTTCCAATCCAAGCGAGCATCCATACCAGATGTGTTTCCATAAATGACAACCCTCAAGTGTTCCATAATAGTCATGATTGAATCACTTGCCAACACTTTCTAGATTTCTTCTTACATCTCTGTAAACTATTCCTTCACATAGAAAAAATGGGTAAGAAGGTTGGATAGAGGGGTTTACCATAGTCAAACCCATGTTTTAGGAATCAAACTTGAATTGAAATAAAATAAAGGAAAGTGTGATGTCATGTAATAGAGGCTAGATCTAGAAAATGAAGTATATCAATACCTTGGCAATCCAAATTCTTCTTTGAATGTGATCAAGTATGTTGATGCAATAGCTTTGACTTAAAACAAAACACCCAAAATGGAAATCATGAAAGAAAAAACCTCATGTAATGGATGTTTTAATTCTCTACAATGTTTGATTAAGGAGAAGAGAAAGAAGACTTGAATGGAAATGGATGGATGTGTATCTTCTTCCTTGATAGAAAAATCCTTTACTTGGATTCTAATGGCGAAATAATCTAGATATATAGAATGAAAACACCTCAAATTCTTGAAGAGAATGAATTCTTGATGGATCTTGAACTTTCTTCCTTGCACTTAATAGCTTGAACGCTTGATTGTTGGAATGATTTTGACAATAATGGATGCACTTTATAATGAATTGTTTAATCTCAAAATGTGGAGAGATTGGGTGTTTATATACATCTCACAACATTTCAAGGGTTAAAACTCAAGTAGGTTGACCATGGGACTAAATTTCACAACAAAACCCTAGCATAGATCTCTGAGCTAAATTTGGGCCTAAACATGTAGGGACAAAATTCTAAACCATTCTGTCACAGGCTATATAATGCCAAATCATTCTATGTCTGGGAAACTATTCCCAAATTTAAGCTAGGTGCTAGAAAAATAGGGTAGGTGCAGGATTTTTAGGTACAACTTATTCTGAGGTCGGTACGGGTCATGAAGGCCACAAATAGGGATATAGGGTCTAGGAGATTAAATGAATTATCTCATTAGAGTAAAAATAGAAGAGCACACTTAAAAATAAGAGTTAACCTAAATTTTTCACAAGATTGAAAGGATATAGAGGACCCATATTTGAATTTAGGTTTCCATTAAGTGCCATATGAAGTCCTACTATAAAAAAACACACTAAGGTGATCACAAAATAAGCCTTAACTTATTCACAAATTAGGTTCTTAAAATTTAGGATGATACACCACAAAATAGAAGAAGACCCAAAACTAAAACCATGTTGCAAGGATTCCTTTTTCTAGCTAATAAATTCGTAACTTTGATGCTAGACCTTCCAAATAGATTTCATTGAGAATGAAGCCTTACTATGAAAAAAAAAGAGCAAGAAAAATTTTGTCAAGTCACCTCACCCCTTGCCACTTTTTATTCATGGTATCATTCTCAATGTGGTTACAAATAAGGATTTCCCATTGTTCATCACTAGACACTACTCTTACAATCCATTTAGGTGCTACAAAACTCTCTATGTCTTAGGATCCAACAAGCCCAGTCCACCTTTTTGCTTAGGTTGAATACAATGTAGCTAAGAAGCTAATTTGAAACCTACTTTATCATTCCAACTTGTCCACAAAAATTGATAGATGATTTTGTTTAAGCCCTTATAGTCCTTTTAAGAAAGGGTCCAACATGATGAATATTAAAAATGAGAGGCCAAAAAAAATTTATCTGCTACTTGTATTTTGCCTACAAATGATAGAAATTTTTTTTCCTAAGTAAACAAATTACTTGGAAATTAGTCGAAAGATAATTTCACATATCATATAGGTTGAATCTCATGCCAAAGGGAATGATCAAGTAATTTTTTATTTACTTGCGCTTTATTTATTTTCATTCCTTACAAATCCATTGAGGAACTAGATCATATTAAATCATAAAGAATTCTATCTTATTATGAGCTATTTTTGAGCCCAAGATAAAAATGAAGAACCTCCAAAATGAATTGTTAATTTCAGATTCATTATTTTGAATGAATAGAATACTATCATCAGCAAAATGGTAGTTCAAAACAATATCATTGTTAGGAATAAGTATGCCTTTTAATAGGTTCATCTGATTATACTTTTTCAATAAATAAACCAAAGCATCAACAACTAAGACATAAAGAAATGAAGAAAGTAGACAACCTTGACTTATTGAATGTTGCAAATTAAAAGGTTCTATCTTGAGGAATTATTGATCACCAATTTAGCATTGACATCTTCAAATAGCATTTGAATGTGATTGCATCATCTTGAACCAAACCCCAAACATTGCAACATTATAATAATAAAACTCCATCTCATTCTGTCATAAGCTTTGTCAAAATTCAAATTTACTAACAAATATTTTGTCCTGTTTGTTGAGCCTATTCACAAGTTTAATGATTATCATTAAATGATTGACAATTTATGGTGTAACTTGTTTTATTTAAATATTAAAAATAACAGTCATATTAAAAATAAAATAGCTCATGAACTTAAAACTAAAGTTATTTTTCTCGTTTATATAATTTTTAAATGATTTATTATTTTATTATTAACAAACATAATAAATCTTTAATAAAACATCAAATAAATAATGGGACATAAAATATTTAAAATTTGAAACAATGATTATTTTTAAAGTATCACTTACCAATTTATATTTATATTTACTTAAGTATATAACATGTATGGCTTTATTTCTCAAATTATATAATAAGTATTTTAATTAGTAATGCTCTTGCAGTTTGCTTAGCAAATTTGGGAGGTGAAAAAGTCCATATTGACACCCTTTCTTATGATTGTTCACTTGATAATTTCCTTCCCCTACTCTCAATTATTCATGATGAATTATGTTAAAGTGGGATATATTAGGTTGTGTAGGTTTTGGTGTTCAGATATTTTTCTAATCTCTACTAGCTGATTTATTTGTGATTGGCCTTGGGTTATGGTTAGAGCAATACTTTCTCATAATTTCATATATAAGTTTGATTAATTTTTGTATGATGTTATGACAAGTTTTCTTCTAACTCCTGCCAAGCATATTTTGTATGTCTAAATTTATTTGGCATGTGATTAGACTTGTACCTCGACATCATGAAATATGCAATTTAGTGTCACATATTATTATGATTCTTTATGATATTGGTGCCACGTTTTATTATGACTCAGTGTGAGGTTGGCTGTTATCTTGTTATTTCTATGTTTTGCATCATCTTGAATGCTTGAGCTTGTGTGAGATCTCTGTCCTCCCATCTTTGTAGATTGTGATTTGATGACTCTGGTGCCTTCCCATTAGGTGAGATTCAAATTGGAAATATTTGATTAACAGGTAGCAACTTCCGTCTATTGCTTACGAGTTATTCATTTACTCTTAGGCTATACTTTTATATTTTGATAGGATCTCATATCTTGCTGTTAATTATGCATTTATATGTGGCATTATGTTCTATCCTTATATTCTTCAACTTCGCTCATTTTTGGCTACTTCTTTTTTCCTCCTCTTCAATCTGCTTTTGTTTCCATTGTATGTCTATTTACCTTTCCTTCTAATGGTCATTCTGTGAGTGGTTTCTGCCATCACATTCTTCCACTTATTTTTCCAGACTTAGTTTAGAAGTTGTCTTATAATGTTGGAACGTCCCAGCTCTGTGGTTGGTATTAGTACTCGGGTGTATATCTGTTCATCCTGTTCCAATCTTCACATGGATTATTATTTGTGGAATTATAGAATTTTATTTGAAGTGGAAGAATGGGAGAAGCCTTTTGTTGGTTGTATTAAGGATGATATGTTGGCGAAAATATTATTTTGTGAATGTTCACATATCCGACGGGGTATTAAGAGAATTATTGGCCATGATATTATTTTCCCTTTTGGAAAGTGCATCATTTATCCTTCTCAAATTCTGTCAATTTTCTTGTCAAATGCCTATGATCTTCTTCAATCCCCTTTTCATTTGGGTCTCATAGCCACACACTATCTGAAACCAGAACTTCTTGGAGAGAATAATCTTAGGAGGGCATTACAGAAGTATGATCTGTGGGGTGGTGCGGGCCTTATTAGCGGTCTTTTTCACCATCATTCAGCCCTTAATCATCACGGGGTTTATATGGTCCTCAAAAGAATTAAATATGCTTTAGAGTGTTAGTCTTTTAGGCCTGTCAAAAAGGTTTTACAAAAATTTAATGGTTCTCTCACCAAGGAATGTGTGATGGCTATGCATCAAGTTGTGTTTTCCCTCCTTGACCTACTTGAGTTGGATCCCTCCCCATCTTCTCGACACTCTGCTACTCCCTCACATGTTGCTTCATTATCTGCATATCCCATCCTGGATCTCAACTTAAATTTGGGCTCGGGTGGTGTCTCAACTACTCCTGGTTTGGGTGGTGACACTGCCCTTTTCTTTATGGAGGGTTAAAATTTTCTAATGATGGCACAGGGATTTTTTTGTTCTGTTGTTTTTTTTTGATCTCTGCAGGTTTGTTCCCATGCTAGATTTTGGTGGAAGAATACTCGACAGTTTTCGGTTAATTTTGGTGGTCATGGGTTACGATGTGTATATATCTCACACATGTTTTTTTTGATACTTTTCTTGTAAGCTTTTGTAATTCCTAAAAGTTGTATCTATCTTGTTAGATATAGGGAAAGCTGGAGATTGGGTCCCTTTTGCCTACGAGATTTTTGTAATGCCTACGGGCCTCTATATTTGATTAGACTCTTTAATAGTTAGAAGTAGGGTCTTATAGTAGGGGCTAGCCTCTTTGTAAATAGCCTCAGCTATCTAGGATTCTTATTATCTCTAAATTATCTTTGTATATGAGCTATGATCAGAGTTTTTCTTTCTGGTTCTTTTCTCTAGGAGCTCTTTGAACCAGTTTTAAAATATTATTAATATATCAAGTGGCATTGCTGTTGGAATAGTCCCAAGGGATAACTGAGAGGGGGGGGGGGTGAATCAGTTATTAGATAGTTTAGTTCTTTTTTCCAATTAATTACAAAATAAACTTAAGCATATACACATTCAGATAACACAAAATAGAACACCATAATTTTGGTTACGGGGAAACCAAAATAGGTAAAAAACCTCATGGAATTAGCACCCACAAAGAACTGTACTTGAGTATAATAATACCTGTTAGAAGATCTTACAACCCTGTTAGGAGTTTATATTTACAATTAAATAAGTATAGTGACATGGTTAAGGGTCAGACCTTGTTAGGAGTCTTTTACAAATAACCCTGTTAGGGGTGAGGACTCACTGTCCAAAAGCTCACTGCTAAAATGATGAAGGCTACAACCTTCAGTAAAACAAATATACACTATATCTGATAATGAACTATTTGAGTGGACCTACTGTCTTGATCAGTTCCAATGTATTGTATGCTTCCACTACTTCTTCATATAGATCTTTATCTGATGAATGAAATGACTTTACTGTCCCAAAACAACTAGTAATCTTCTCTGTTCTTTTTATGTCTCTTTTCTTATAATTCACACTTTGCGATTATAAAATGAACCACTATATGTATCTTATCCAAAAGATATGAACATGTTGGATATAGGAGTCCCTTCAATGCTTCTCTAGTTGGCTATACTAAGCACACAACATAATTAGAATCGCACAAATCAAAATGAATAGACGCATCACTTCACATAGTTAGCTCCACCAAAATTACCCAAACGTCATGCTTCAAATGAAACATGATTAGCACCTTTGGTTAATTGTCTTTGACTCATAACTAAACATGATTCTGAACATGCATATCCCATAGATAGGCGCAACTGAATAATCAATAAAATTATTGTCGGCTTCCTGAAAATAGTCTTCTGAAACTGTGGCTGGTAAACAGAGTAACATAACTCAACTATTACTGAACTTCTGAATCTGCATTTATGAACATGGTATCACAACAATGTATGAAACATAAAAACAACCGTGCAAGGCTTCCACATATGCATACTAAAAAGTGAATATAGTTCACTGCTATATAATATATGTTGTCATCAATAACAAACATACAACTAACTTATTTGCACTAAGGAAAATCTCCAACAACTGCCACCTTTTTTAAAAAAAATAGTAAAAAATAGTCTTTGAATAAAAAAAGAATGAATGAATAATGAAAATATATAAAAATAACTCTCTCCATAATGATATCTCTTTACGTGTTAAGATAGGTATGTTAGTTTAAATTTCATTATTCATTAATTAGTTTATCTTTAATTAAATAATAAATATATTTGAATGTTATATTGTTTCCTTATAACTACATATTAATAAACATTAAAATTCAATACAAAATTATTAAATGGTGTTTGATCAAAAGTCATAAATCTTGCTAAACATATCTTATTTTATAATATTTTTAAAACATTTTCATAAAAACAAAAAGCTCTAAAATATGTTGTTTATTATTATATTGAATATAAATAATATTATAAAATAAGATATGTTTAAATTTGAATAAAAATATATATAAATAATCATTTATTTATTTTGTATTTTTTTATAATTTAAAATTATAAATATTTTATCAATAATAATAACTATTTTTAATTAAAATAACATAACAATATAAAACAAAGATATCTTAAAAAGTAAAGTCTATTTAAAATATTAAATAATAAATCTTATTTATAATATAACAATAAACCTTTGTTCCTTAATTAAATATTTCGTACATTAAAAACTTGCACAAATTTGAAGAATAGGGTATCCTCCTTTAACATTGAAAAAAAACACCTGCAAAAGAGACACCTTGCAATCAACTTGTCTACAAGAAACTCATAAATACCTATACGGTTTTTTGACGCCAAATTTTGTTCCGAATAAAAACAATTTATGTTATTAATAAAAAAATTCCTTATTCAATAAAAGAGATAATCAAAAAGATAAAATTAACTGTGGGATTTTTTTTAAAAATATTTTAACATTAAATAAAAAAATAATATATTAAATATAATTGGATTGAAAGGAGAAACCTACATCACAACGTAAGCTCTAAGCCTCTTAATTCCTCTTAATTGGGAGTTCTTGAATTTTTTTGTATTAAAGATAAGGAGATCACCAAAAAGAACTATGACTAGTTACATCACAAAGTACAAAATTAAGAGGCCGAGCCTCATCCTGAGAGTATAAAAAATGATCAAAGTATAGTAATTACATAATTAATGGCTAGATCCTATACATGTAAGAGCTAATGCTGAATATCTTCATGAGAATCCATCTAAGCGGTCCAGCCCATAGGCCCCTCCATCCAAGCAATACTTTTATTCTCCTGAATCTGAGCAAGTATGAGGATCTTGTCGTCAGTAGTGTTCTTGTTCTTTTTGACTTCTAGGTTGAGCTTCTTCAACATATTTTTGAACATCTTGAGGTTGTCCGTGTGCCTATGCCATCCATAACTGTCCTTCATTTCATAGACAAAAAAGTAGCATACCTAGTCTTGAGAAACCATTTGAGCTTTTCCTCTTCAACAATCATTGTAAAATTGACTTGCATAATTTTTTTAAGATAAGTGAGTCTTCGAAAAGACTCAGTAAGAACTCTAGGTTTGTTTTGAAACCTTTCCTCATTTCTACATTTCCAAATATGCCATAAAATATTAGAAGATAGTATATGCCAAAACATGCTAGTATCTTTTTTTAATCCATCAATATGCCTAGTAATGATTTCAAATGTATTTATGAATTTATGATAAGAAATTTCAAACATAAGCCATATTTCCTTAGCAAAAGAACAATAAAAAAGAATGTGTCTACCAGTTTCAGGAAGTCTACAAAGGTTGCATATGATATCCTTAAAAACATCTTTTTTGACCAGGAGTCTGTCCAAGAACATCAGCCATTTAAAGCATTTGACCTTAGGGTCAATGACACCTTTCCATAGTTTCCAAAAGTATTTCTTCCAATGATTGACATCAAAGTCAGTATACCAAACAAAATTAACATGATTAATGATAGCATCAGTGTGTCCAATAACATTATATATGTTTTTGGCCTTGATCTTGGACATAATGGTTCCATCCGACCATTTGCATTTTAAAAACTTGTGTGAGTCCACATTGTAAGTGTTGGGTAAATTATTGGTGGCTTTAATAATCATATTATATGTTTTATTTTGGGACACAAGAATGTTAAATTTTTCACTAAGTACATCCCAACTGATTAATTTATCATGCTCAAAAAGATCAGCCAAGTAATAAATGTCCTTGTTACACCAAGATCTGGCATAACAGCCCTAGGAGAGTGCAAGTAGTTTACTAGAAAGGTGCTAATTCCACCATATGGATCTTTCACCATATATATGAAGATTATCATGGAAGGTCTTGTTAGTAATAGACATCCTAACATGGTTCCAAGCTTTCCATATGGATGTAAAAACAACAGATCCTTGAACAACAACAGGAAATTCACCAATAATAAGATTAAAGAAAGGCAAGTTCTTCCATGCTAGCATTTTTGGGGAATCCCCTTTCTATATTTCTCCTAACAAGGACCTTCCAGGGATCATCTCCAACCATACCATGGAAGATCCATTTGGCGGAAAGGGAGATCCCCTGATTTTTGAGGTCTTTTAGGCCCAAGCCACCGAGCAACTTATCTATACTGCACCACTTCTAGTTGACAACATGGAGCTTTTTGTACCCCTTACCATTAGACCAAAGATAATTTCTGATGGGCTTTTGTATCTCCAAGATCTGGTAGTTGTGAAACATCAAGGTAGATCAGTAGTAAATGTTATAAGAGGAAATTATTTTTTGGCAGACTTGTATTCTGCCCGCCAAAGACAAAGACCTATTGTGCCATTTATCCAGTTTTTTGTGGATCTTATTCTTAAACCAAAGCCACATCTCCTTAAGGGAGGGATCCATAGAGAATGGTATGCCAAGGTATTTGAAAATTTTATGTGGCTCACCCCATTGATAGTTATTTTTTTTAAACCAGTCAGGTGGACATTCATCCCATCCAAGACATATGGATTTAGTATGTGATAGGTGAGCCCCTGAAATAGAGCAGAGGATGATAAGTTTATTCTACAAGGCATTAAATTTTCTCTAAGAGGTTTCAAGGAAGATATCTGTATCATCAAAAAATTGGCAATTTATGAGCTCATCATTATTAGGGAGGATAATTCCTTTAACAACCAGTGAGATAGAATTGTCTCTCATAATATAAAAAGGAGCATCAGTAGCAATAAAAAATAGGGTAGGGGCTAGGGGGAATCCCTATCTAATAGAGCTCCCCATGGGGAAAGAGTCAGAAAGGGAACCATTAACATAAGTTTGGGCATAAGCATCCATGAGAAGAACCTTGATAGCATTGCAAAAAAAGCTAGGAAAATGAAAAGCCTCAAGCATCATGAAGATAAAGCTCCATTCCACTCTATCATAGGCCTTTTCAAAGTCCAGTAATAGCATAGAAACATTTTTTTGTGAGTAATTGGCCCAATTCATGGCTTCCCAGCTAGTGACCAGGTTTTCTAGAATGTATCTACCTTTAATAAATCCAGTTTGAGTAGAGCAAACAAACTTAGGAAGGATGTTCTCAAGTCTACAAGCTCAAATCTTAGCAAAGATTTTATAAGATACATTAAGTAACGTTATGGGCCTCCAATTTTTGATGAGGTACTTATTTCCATCCTTAGGGATTAATTTGATAATACCCCTATTAATGGATCTACCTAGGGCACCTCTAGTAAGAGCTTCAACATAAATGTCATGCAGATCTTTACAAATCCAACTACTATTAGCTTTATAAAATTCTATCAGAAGACCATCAGGCCTAGGGGCCTTATCATCATTAAGAGATTTTATAGATTTTTCAATTTCCTCCTGGGAGAATTATTTAGAAAGCATGCTAACATCCATAGGAGAGATCCTAGTAGGAATAAGAGTTATGCATTTATTTTTGCAAGACACAACTTCCGCAAAATCCTCAGAAGAAAAGAGGTTTTTATAAAATCGGGCAAAGGATTCCTTAATATTATCAAGGCTAGTGATCTCTTGATTATCAATCATAATTATATCAATTGTTTCATTGGACTATTTTTTCTTAATCAAATTGAAGAATAATTTAGACCCACAATCCCCATGTTGTAACCAGTGGGCATGTGATCTAATTTTGGCACCTCTAATTTTAGTTTGTTGGTGCTTCTTGAGGCATTCTTTGGCAAGAATAACTTGGGATACAATATTATATTCAGATGGATTGGCTTGGGAATTAACTTCAGCCTCCTACAATCTAGTTGAGAGCCTTTTTTTAGTATATCTATAATCCTTCGCTCTTTTTTGACCTATGGTTTTTAAGAAGATTCTGCCAGGCCAGGATGTTCATTTCCCATCTCTCAGAGTGTGAGCACTTTGGGAAGTTGTCCTAATTGATAAGTTTAATAATGTGAATAGAAACAAGAGTGTCTTCATCTTGGAGTAAACTAGTATTGAGCATAAATTTAGGGTTGGAGGCAATGCTGTGGATAGAGGAATTATTAAATCTAACACAAATAAAAATTGGATGGTGATCGGAGAGGGAGGTAGGGGTAGCAAGGACATAGTTCTCCAAGTGATCTGGAAATACCAAAAATTTATTTTATTAGCATAAAAATGATCTAATCTAGAGTAGATTCTAGCAGGTCCCTGTTGGAAGTTACACCATGTATGCCAAATCCCAGGGTTAGAATTTTTATTTCTAGTTAGGGGATCATACAACTATTTAGAATTTTTCATTTTAAACCATTTCTCTTTCTCTATGTCTTTCCATGTAAATGGGAGACCACCAATCTTGTCTTCTTGATCTTCCACCATATTAAAGTCACCTCCTATGAACCATGGGATATCAGGGAGAGAGGCAAGCCAGTTCCATAGCTCATCTCTATCTCTATAATCATTTGGGGCATAGACGAAGCAGATGCCAAAGACACTATTATTTTATTTTATCGTAATCCAGATAGCTTTGTTATAGGGGGAAATCCCCTTATCAGAAATATTCTTTTCCCATTTTGGATTAATTAAGACAGCAACACCACCCCTGCCTCTAGGGTGGTTGGTATAGATTTTGATAGAGTATTTCCATAGAAAATTATGATTGGTTTCAAGAACAAAAATATTAGCTTTAATTTATTGTAGTATAAGGAAATCTATGGGCTTACGGGTGTCCATATATATCTCTTAATAATAAATTTTCTATCAAGGGATCCTAATCCCCTAATGTTCCATGAAATGCAATTTATGAGGAAACATTCTGGGAGGGGGAGCCATTGCGGTTCAGTGAACCATCACATGAGGTAGGAGCCAATAGGGGGTTATCTCCAGGTTTTTTGTTTGAGGTAATCTTGTTCTTGGACCCTAGTGGTCTCCCTCTACGCTTAGAGGTGGGGAGTTTGAACTTAAACTCCATGTATTCATCATCAGAGACAACAGGGGATAAACCATCCACATCCATGGAAGGATTGGGGTAGAAATTATTAATGTCAGGTGATTATTTACTGGAAGGGATGACTTCAAGCACACAATCATCATCAAGTTCTTTGAAGACTTTAGGAGGGAAGCTTATGAGAGAGACACAATCTATATTTGTGTCATCGGTCTCCATGTTTATTAGGGAAGGTGGGGTATTAAGAGCCTGCGACAAGTTGGGCTCACTCGAAAAGGGGGCAGGTAGAGCGGTTGAGGTTTGTGAGAAAATAGTGGAGGTATTTTCTAGTTTATTAGTTCATCTTCTCCTTTTATTGGATTTCTTGACCACCATTTGGAAGCCATCAATATTTGTGGCAAATAAAGAAGAGGCCGCATTTGTGGCCTGGGTTTGTGATTCATGAATAGGAGATTTGTTAGTGTCTATAGTAGGAGGACCATTCAATTTCTCTTTCATAGGTGGGGATTTATTCTTAGATGTTTCCAAGATAGGGTTACCGACTTTAGAGGAATTGGGAGTTTGAGTAGATTTAGCAGTCTGTGGCCTCATCTTAATGATGGGGCAATCCTTTTGCAAGTGTCCCTCCCTCCTGCATAAAAAGTATGCGTTGAGGCCCCTGAGAATTTCAATGGGGCAAGAATATGTCTCATCTAGAATGTTAACACTAATATTCGTCAGAATTTCATTTCCAAGGTTAAGGGAGATGAGAATTCTGGTATCCATATGAGGAACGAGCCTCACAGTATCATCCATACGGATAACTTTATCCAGTGGTTCAAGAAGACGGGGGATGAAGCACAATAGAAAAGGCATAATTTGTTTAACCAAGATCTAGTGAAGGGCCGAGAGGGAAAGGAATTCCTCATGTATGGCCTCGGAGGACCAAGTAATGGCTTGAAAGGATGTGGAGCCAATAGTCCAGTATTGTTTTTTTAGCACCACCATTTGTTATATTCATTACTGGTAAAGAATATAACAAATAATCTTTTCTATATTTGCCTACAAAAGGAAATATGAAAACCAAGCTTCAAGTTCCAGTAATTATGGAACCAATCATCCAAAAATTTGTGAGGAGGGCATTTATCCACTTCCACTGCAGAGAAGAAAATGGCAGAGTTTTTTAACCTAGAATTTTCCTTCATAATTTCCATGAGCATCTGAGGATTGGAAGAAACTGAAAAGGAGGAAACAAGCCTAGTGTTCTTACTAGTGTCACTGGCTTTATTGGCGGTAGAGGGGTTGAATTTGGCGTTGGTGTCAATTACCGCACCAGAGTTCGCAACAACTTCTAAAAATGATTTAGGTCTAGCAAGTAGTTTACTTATGGTGTTGATGTCATAGTTTTTCGGGGTGTCATATGCCATTAATGTCTCAGTAGGCACCGAGAGGCCACTAGGGAGTACGGTCTCTATCGAGAGCTAGAGACCATTAGGGGAGGAGGTGCTCATACCTAGTGGAGTTAATACACATTCAAAACTGTCATTGCAGATGCTGTGGGATTTGACAGCTACTAGCCATGTAGGAGATCCTCGTCATCCTTCGCCATTTTTGGAGAAGACCTTTTCACCATTTTCGCTCATCTAATTTTAAATCTCTAAAATCAGATTTGAATTTAGACAAAGCATTATCAAGGTCTTGAATTTGAATTTAATTAACTTAATAATAACAAGTGCCACGTATGACTTGTATTTGCCATAATTAATTATAATTATATATGTAAATTTAATTCTAATTTTATTATAAATATTATGTATATTTTAATTAATAGCTATTTTATAAAATTAAAATTATTATAAATTAAAAATTAAATAAGAAAATCTCTATAAAATCTTAAAAATGATATTTAATAAGTTATGTTTGTATATATTATAGTTTCATTAGTATAGTTATAATTATAAAAATTTCAAATATAGTTATAAATTTTAAATGTAAGGTAGAATTTAAATAATAAATAAAGGGTTAGTAAAATACTAAAATTATATAATATTGCATATATAATATAGTACTTTTATATTATATATATTATAGAATAATATATATATATATATATTTTAAGCCAAAGTGGGATATCCACCATATTTTATTAATATAAACTGATTCAAAGACTTCCCCATGGAAGAATCAGGAAGAAACCTCGGGATCTTAGTCGTATACAATATTACAAAATATGACCATTTTTACATATAAGTTTCAAAAAGAAACCCCTGACTCCAAGAAGGATGTATATCAATATATACATTTATATCTATCTCTAAGACCACTAACTTATTATCGATACAACATTTAAAATATTGCTATCCCCCAGAAAAACTTCAGCATTTTAAAGGGGTCAAAACTGGACTATGCTGTTTGATTTGTTTAACACTAGATAACAAGATTACAAATAATCATACTATATTAGCCTCTGTTGAACAATTTGATAGTCCTGATAGTAACAAGAAAAATAGTTGCAAAAAATAAGGGTTGTCGCGGGTGCTCGAGTATAGGTAACTGGACTTATCTTATTCCTCCATAGGCTTGGCAGTAGCAAAAACCCAAGCTTTTTCCCACCCTACTGGTAAATCAATGACTTTATCTTCTTCCCAGCCATCCATTGAATGTTGCAACATTGGCCAAATGTTGGAGGATTGTCCAGGCGAAAGGGGAACATTCAGGTCAGGAACTTGTTTAATGATGCCAACTGAATCCTTGTAACAGCTCAGATGTTGAACTAGGGGCAAAGGAGACAGCTGCAGATCCAATATCGAGTGTGCAAGGCTCCAAATTTTGTCCACCAAAGGTTTTCCAATGGCCGCACCCACAATCTGCAAATTGTTGTGTAAGAATCAGAAGCTCTTCTTCTCCATCGCCCATTTGAAACTATCGTAAGCCATAATGTGTTCATGACTACCCATAAGATCATGGTGTGAAAACAATCCCCCTACCAGTACATTTCTAGACCATAGGTCGTACCTCTGTAATGCCTCCATGAGCCATGTTACCTGTATAAATTGGGGCCGAACAATCTTATTCGCGATATAGACCACCATGTCCATTGATTGCAGCATGTCCATCAGATTTGATAGAAAGATCAAAACCATCTGAGAAGGCTAGACCACAATCCTGGTTCTAGGGGTCAAAAAGTGTTCTCCCACAACACATCAGACTGCCCTAAAATGTAGCATTGAATTGGTAATAAAAACTCGATCAAGATCCGGCCCATCAATTCTGTTTGGGAGTGGGGATTCAACAGCCTCCGGGGAAATGTATACTCTGTAGTTCCTTGGGAGGAGCTCGTCATGCATATGACCAAAAGTCTGGCACAAGGGGAAGACCACGCGCATGAATTCCTCAAATACACTTCTATGTGTCATGACCCAGGAGTAATACGATTAATTTTTATGCAGGGGAAGGTATTTGTAGTTCTTCAATGGAAATAAATACAATCGTGCCAATTAATTTCTGATTATCCGCGATCTAATTCTAATATTTTGGGTACCGCACACATTATAATGAAGGATGCGTGTCTTTGATCTTGCATTCACTTGAATTATTGTTTATCATGGTCGCATAAATTTTTTTACTATTTTCATAGTGGCGGCATGTATCTGCAGAAAGTATGCTTAATATTTTCCTACTTATGATGTCATACCTCTGAGTCACACAATTCTATCTGTGTGGCCATGTGAAGTGAAGCTTCAATGTCATTCTCTCAACTCAATCAATGAATCCAAATTGCAAGTCGGCACAATAACTAACTGCCTATTCGTACATTTGAAGCCGAATCCATTGGTGGCTGTCTTTCGGCATTATATATTTCTTGAAATTTGGTATCCTGATTTAACATTTCGCCATATTTAAAGGACAATTCCTCATAACCATCACAACCTCTATTTTCCAGGTGATCTGCTAATTGGTTGCCTTCCCTTAGCGTATGTGAGATCTGTACTTCTTGGAATGTATCTAATAATAGCCAAATTCGCTGAATGATGTGCATGATTTTCCAATTATGTAGCGTTCTTCTTGATACATGCTATGATTATAACACTCAAGTCTCCCTCTATATGAATCTTTTTGAGTCCACCCTGTTTAGCCAATAATAATCCTTCAAATAATGCCAGAGCCTCAGCCATATTATTTGACCCAATTGGGAGTGGAAAACATTTTATTGCTAGTAATAGTCCTTGATGGTCCCGGATGCATACCCCAGCTCCTGATTTTCCTGGGTTCCCCCTTGAAGAACCATTGAAATTTATTTTACTATTCCCTATTGATGGTGGTATCCATTTGATTAAGTTTTTGGCCAACATTTTATTCGATGCCATATTGTAACACCAACCAAATGGTATGTGTATTTGTTTCCATTGTCGCAATATTGCAGAATCCCATGAGGTCATGACCAAGTTGTGCTTAAGTTTGCTGTGACTGGCATTTACTAGTTCTGATATTGACCTCTCTAAAGCATTTGTAACTACTTCAATTGAAGAGGAGGTTCTTCGAAAAACTCTTTTGTTTCTCTCCCACCAAATTGCCCAAAAAACTAATGCTGGGGTGCATATCCAAATTACTGAAAAGAGGGATGAAGAATATAATTGTGGCCATGATTCAAATAAGTCCCAAAGTTTGTTTGGTAATGGTGTTAAATAATTTAATTTTTCAAGTACAAAATACCAGCATTCCTGTGCAAATTGACAGTTTAGAAATAAGTGATCTACATCTTCCTGTTGATTGTCACATAATAGACAATTAAAAGATTGTGCTATGTTGAGTCTATGAAGTCACTCACTAGTTAGTGCCCTGTTATTCAATGCTAGCCAAGAAAAACAGCCAGCCTTGGGTAGATTCACATTGTTCCAGCAGAAATTATATGCTCGAGATGGTTTTGTAAGTGAGTTTCTCTGTTGAAGGAGTTTATATCCCTCCTTAATAGTAAATTTACCATCTACTCCCAGGGCCCATAATAGTTTATCCTCTGAGTTTGATAAGTAGACCAGATTTTTCGAGAAGATTTTCTCCAAGTCCTGTATCTCTTGGGGGGATAAGGGCAAATCATGAGGTTCTTTCCATATTACCTTCCTGGAATGTAGACAAACTGCTAAAACATAATCATTTAAATAGATTCCCCAATTATTTTCTGATGTGTTGACTATATTTTCAATGCCATTCATACGAAGAAGGGGAGGTGCACCATTCCATGAGTCTCACCAAAATTTGACTGATTGACCATTATTTACTTCCCAAGAAATAAAATTTGTTACTATTTCTCTGGAGGAAATCATAAAATCCCAAATGGTTGATCCTTTAGGGGGGTCTAGTACTGATAAGATTCTTCCTGGGTTGTTATCATCTAGATACTTTTGTTGCATAATTTGGCATCAAATATTGTGTGGTTTGGAGTACATTTGCCAAACTAATTTATCCCCAAATGCTAGATATCTATATTGAAGATCATGTATCCCAGCACCACCTAACTGCTTCACTTGTGTTAATTTCTCAATAGAAACCAACGGGATTTTCTTTTCTCCATTCATATTTCCAGTCCATAGGAAGTCTCTTAATATTTTTTGTATTTTTTGAAGAACCGATGATGGAGCTTTGAGAACTGACAAATAATAATTGGGGATAGCTGATAAGACTGATTAGATTAATAGTATTCTGCCTGAGAGTGATAACCATCTCACTTTCCATGCTACTACTCTAGATTTAATCCTCTCAATGATGGGCAACCAGTAGCTGATTTTATTAACTCCCATAAAAAAAGGAATGCTAAGATAAACAGATGGGAGGATATCCACTGAGAATCCTAAGAGACTGATAATATTATTAGATATCATTTTTTTTGTATTAAATAAGTAAATTTTGGATTTGAGAGGGTTGATTTTTTGATTTGAAGTTGCTGTGTAAAGATCCAATGATTCCTTAATCTGTCTGGCCTCTGAAATATTTTCCCTCCCAAAAAGTAATGTGTCATCCGCAAAGAGCGAATGTGTCACTGATATATCTGTTTGTCCAATCTGAACCCCTTGCCACTTCCCTAGTACATTCTTATACTGTATAAGTCTACTGAATGATTCTTCCATGAGGATGAACAACACTGGCGATAATGGATCTCCCTGTTTGATACCTTGTTTGGATGAAAAGAATACAACTGGTGCTCTGTTTATTAGAATTGAAAAAACCACACCTGAGATACAGGATTTAATCCATTTACACCAACCTTTTGCAAATCCAAATTTCCTTAGAACCTTGATGAGAAAATCCCAGCTTACTCTATCATAAGCTTTCATCATGTCCATCTTGATAGCAAAATGTGAAGATTTAGTATTGTTAATGGAATGCAGGACTTCATGTGCCACCAGAGCTCCGTCCATTGTTTCCCTGCCTGGAACAAATCCCCCTTGTGGTTGTGAGACAAGATTAGGAATGAGGTACTGCATCCTAAGGTATATTGCCTTTGTTATGATTTTATAAATGGTATTACATAAAGATATTGGATGAAAATCTGCAAAAATTTTTGGTGTTTTTGTTTTTGGAATAATGGCTATATTTGTGGTGTTGAAGTTTTTTAACATGGATTTACCAATCCTTGATTCTTCAACTACTTCCAGTAAATCCCACCCTATCCAATCCCAACATACTTGATAGAACAGAGGAGTGAATCCATCTAGACCAGGAGCCTTATCTGAGGGTAAAGAAAAGACCACTTTTTTTATTTCTTGGATTGTAAATGTAGCCAAAAGTTTTAAATTGTCCACCTCTGTTATCAAAGTGGGGATTGCCTCTATTAGGTCCACTATTGGTGGATCTAATGGATGTGTGTTAGGTGGCGGATTTAACAGGGTCTGAAAAAATTATAGAATAATATATATTAAATATTATAGAATAATTTATATTATATATTAGAAATTGTAATAATTATTTATAGCATATATATTAGAAATATAATATTGTAAATATTCTAGAATATATAATAGTTATATATTATAATATTATTCAAATATAGTGTAATTGAATTTTATAAATATTAAAATATAATAACATATAAAATATAGTATCATAAAAATATACTATATAGTAAATTAAAAGACCAATATAAAAAAAAACCATGGTTAGAAACTGTCTGAAAAAAAAATTTGAGGAAGCCTCCAGAAAAGGGGTCATATATCACCAAATCAATTGAACCAATCATAATTGAGATAAATAATTTACATAATATATTTAATTCATAAATAAATATTTAAACTTTAGAAATAGTCTATGAGAAAAAAAATAGTGACTTATAATTGGTTGAATTAGTGCAAAACTAATTCGCTAATTGTGCAAAGTGAATTGCAATAGTATATTGCTTACGAAAAATATAATAATAATAACAATAATAATAATAATAATAATAATAATACATATATATATGTATGTATATATATATATGTATATGTATGTATATGTGTATATATATGTATATATGTATACATAGATATACATATATATATACATATATACATATATATACATATATATACATGTATATATATGTATATATGTATCTATATGTATATATATATGTATATCTATGTATACATATATACATATATATACATATA
>MU227602.1:1719468-1738118 GCA_018584345.1 Thuja plicata | reverse complement strand
AGTCTGGGGAGATGATGAAGGATGGATTTTCCCTTATAGATCAAAGGGACATGTTGGTGATGGAGAGGGATGGGCTAAGAGTTGAGAGAGAAAGGTTACAGTGAGAGAGGGATGAGTCACTATGGGTGGTTGGGAGGATGGAGGTAGAGCTCTCTTTTGTTTGCAGAGGCGGTGTGGTTGGGCTCATGAGGGATGCGACGATGCTCAGAGAGAAGGTAGGATAGTATAGAGCCATGTATCATGCAAGATTACCACAAGAACAGAGGGAGTCCTTTCGATCAGCTAGGGGATCAATGGTGTTAGGAGGAGGGGGTGTGGAACGGTTGACAGAAGGCAGTGGACAGGGGGAGGGTTGACACCCTGGGTACAGGGGCATATCTAGAGGACAAGACATAGCCACAGGACAGGGCATAGCTGGAGGATAGGGAAAAGCCAGGGCTATGGAAATTCAGGTGATGGGTCTGTCCAGATGTGAGATGTAGAGAGCTTTGATATAGGAGCCTCTAGACAGGTACTAGGTACAGAGATGGGAATTGGTACTATGATAGGTACTAGGTCAGTAGGATGGATATTTTCATGTCTCAAGAGTACAGAGAGGGGATCAGGATTCTTACTATTTTTAGAGTAGGTCCGAGCAGGATTGAGACACTCATTGGGGCCTGTACATGTACCCATTGTAGGGGATGAGAAAGATACAAGGATGCAAGATGCAGATGATCAGCCTCCCACAGGGACAGTGATATATTGCGATGCTGTGCATGTATTATTGCTAGGGCATAGAGCCCATTTTTGCATGTATATGTATATGAGACACTTTGGATGGACATTGTGGACTTTATTCTTTCATGATGTTTCGACGGATTTTTGATATATATGATACGAAGTTTTGGCCGATATGTATGTGTTTTGAGTTTTTGCATGTTTATGGATGCATGATTTATGTTATATGATGCTTATGAGGGACTGATATGTGGATGATGCATGATGTGATGCTTATTTTATGACTTGTTGATTATGTAGGATTGATGATGTTTATATATGATGCACTAATGTGTGTGGATGCAGGATGTGAGATCGTTTTATGGTGTATGTAAAGTATATGTTTATGCAAATGTAAAAAATTCAATATGTATGTAAATGAAAATGAATGTGATGTTAATAATGCAAGACTAAGAAATGACCCAACAATGCAAGATGTAAAATAAATCTAGAATGAATTAACAATGCAAGACTAACAATGAATTAACAATGCAAGACTAAAATGAATTAATAATGCAAGACTAAAATGAATCTAAAATGATGTAACAATGCAAGACTAAAAATGAAGCTAATATGAATTAACAAGAAACCTAAAATGAATTAACAATCCAAGATTAAAATGAATCTAAGATGGATTAACAATGCAAGATTAAAATGAATCTAAGATGGATTAACAATGCAAGATTAATAATGAAATGAAAATGACTTATCAATTCAAGATTAAAATGAATCTACAATGAATTAACAATGTAAGATTAATAATGAAATGAAAATGACTTAATGCAACGTATACATGAATGAGAATGAAATATGCACCTAAAATGATGGCAATAGAGGTGAAGAATAATGGAATCGATAATGAATGCAAGAGTGCCAAATGGAAATGCAACACATCACTGTCCAACTAGGGTCAGGTTACTGGTTGGGGATAAAGGAGATGGGTAAGCATGTGCACAATCAAAATTTAGGGAGTAGGGGAGGGTAGGTGATGGGGGGTTTCAAGTTTGCTTCAGGGATGAGGGATTTAGGTGTGAGTAGGATTATGAGGGATTGGGATTAAATGATTACTAGGATATAGGATTGATTGTAGGATGGGATATATTTGTTTGATAGGATTTATTTTATGATAGGTTTTTTTGTTGGGGATAGGATGGGGGGATAGATTATCCTTGAAGCTTGAGCAAGGGGTATTCCGGGATGGAATACCACTATGTATTTTGAGCACTTATTTTGATATAGAAATGCTAGAGACCATGCCAAGGTTACTAGGAACACAGGGCCTTGTTTCTATGCCAAGGTTACTAGGAACACAGGGCCTTGTTTTTTTTGTTGCAGAGGACTGATGCAACAAACACGCAGGGGGGTTTCCACAACATCACACATGATTCTCGAAAGAGCTCATGGTGGAAATGATGCCGGAGAAACCCACAAAAAAATGACACTTCCCAAGTGTAGCATGCGAACCTAGATGGATTACATAGATGCAAGGGTCGTATCCAACTGACACAGGCAGGAAACCAAAAATATCAAGTTCCCTATCTCAGGTGCATCCATTCATAGCGTACTATGATATGAGGAATCATGGAAACATTGAGGAGGAGAACAACTGAAAGAATCAAGAATGATAATCAAGAACCAAAATCAAATTTCAAGATAAAAAATTCAACCATAGCATGCATTTTTCTAGAGAGATCAAATGATACGAAATGCTGATTGATTTTAGGCTAGACATGAGGAAGAATACATCCTACAAGGACCTGATGATGATGAAGATGTCAACTGGATAACCAATGGCCAAAATATGTACTAAGGTTGGATTGTTGGATCAAGATTTTGTCAAAAGGAACTTGCTGTAGTACAAGATTCATAATGGAACTGAATCACTTTCTGCAAGGGGACCTACCAAGGATGTGAGATATGTACAAGCGAGACCAGATGAAAGATTGGATTGACACATAAAAGATATGTATAGGACTGAAGACATAGGATGCTTAGGGATTGGGATAGGATGACATATATACAACAAGGAACTGATGATTATATACAAGACTATATGTACAAAAGCTGAGGATAGAGGATAGGAGAACCATTGCGAACTAATGTGTGCGATCAGGGAACACTCAGGGAATACAAGAAATGCTGAGGCTGAGGGGGATGAGATGAGGGAGGTGAAGGGGAATGAGATTTTGATAGATAATGATATGGTCCACTATGTGTGATGCCTGATTGCCAATTTTTCACCACACATACCTATCCAATGGCGCTTGATTGCCAAGTTTTCACCATTGGATGATTTATTTCTCTTTACTTTTTTGATTTTTTGATTTTTTTGGTATCATCAAGGCATCTTTTTACCATATTTTCACCAAGACAATAAATTTTTCAAAAATTTTTATACTTTTTACAGATTTTTTTTAGATAACTGGAATGAATTACCAGTTGTTAGACGTAGAAGCTCCTGAGATGAATGATGTTGATAGGATCATTCAATAATTTTCCTTATGGAGTAGATAACTGATATGCCCCAGAATCAAAGCATGGAATGACAACATAGGGACCTTTCCATTGGACCTCAAACTTCCCTTTCTTTTCTCAATCGGTGCCTGCTTTCTGATTTTGTTTTAGGACAAGGTCTCCCACCTAGAACTATCACGGGTGGATTTTCTTGTTGTATCTCCTTTTGATTATATTTTGATAAATGATGAGGTGGTCATATGCTTTCTGACACTTCTCATCTAGTAGGTCCAATTATGTGAGGCTAGCTACTCTGTAATCTTCATCATTGATGAGGCCTCTCAGTGATACCTGGAGGGATGACAATTTAACCTCAATTGGTAAGATAGATGCAACATTGTAGACAAGGGAATATGGAGTGGTGCCTATGGGGGTGTGGTAGGATGTATGATAGGCCTAAAGGGAAGGGTTAATTTGGTGGTGCCAGTCATGACCAGTATCATTGACAACCTTCTTGAGGATTTTGAGCAGGGTTTTATTGGTTGCCTCATCTTGGCTGTTACCTTGGGGGAAGTATGGACTAGAGTAGCATTTGTGAATATGGAGTCCCTCACACAGATATCTACATGCTGGTTCTAAAATGGTATACCATGATCTATGAAAATGGTGGATGGGATGTCGAAGCGGCATATGTTATGGTAGAGGATGAATTTGGAGATTTGGACACCTGTCGTGAGGGTGAGTGGGATTGCTTCAACCCACTTTGTGAAGTAATTAGTAGTTGTGATCGTGTATTTATGACCCTCAGAGTATAGGGGGTGATGTTAGCTATGAGGTCAAAACCCCAAAAATAAAATGGCCAGGAGGGCGCAATGGGATGTAGGTCTTGTGCTGGGGCACGTATCAGACTAGCATGCTACTGAAAGGGTAGGCACTTCTTCACAAACTTGCAAGTGTCATGCTCCATGGTAGGCCATTAGTATCCTATCCTAAGAAGTTGTTTGGCCAAGACCATGCCACTTGTGTGGGCACCATAAATTCTAGCGTGCACCTCTCACAATTCCTGGGCGGCTTTAGTTTCATCTAGACACCTAGAGAGAACGTTGTGATAGCCTCAATGATAAAGGGTATTAGCCACAATAGTGTAGTAGGAAGCTCTGCGAATTAGGTTTTGGAATTGGGTGTTTGTGAGGTGAGGGGATATGATATCATTCTTTAGATAAGCGTGGATGTCATGGTACGATGGGGACTAAGGACCAACCAAGATGCAAATCTAATTGACATCATCGCTCTCATATGCGGGCACATGAAGTTTCTCGACTAAGAATTCATACTGTGTGGCATCATATAGAATTTCCAAGAGAGATCTGATAGTAGCCATTGCATTGACAACTTTGTTCTGAAAGCATGGTACTTGTGTGATTTGCAGATTGAGAAAATGCTCTTTCATTTTGTCTACCATCTCTTTGTAAGGGAGAAACTTATCATCCTTGGTTTGGAATTCATCTAGTACTCGCTTGACAATAAGTTGGGAGTCACCAAAAACCTGAATGTCTATGATGTTCCATTGGATGGCCATGTTGAGTCCTGCAACCAATGCCTCATATTCTACTATATTATTAGTGTAGGGAAATCCCAGTTTGAATGATTTCAGGATATAGTCACCTTGTGGAGTGACAAAGAGGATTCCTACCCCAGAACCATGAGATGTATATGATCCAACAAAGAATAGCTTCTAGGTTGGTTGTTCTTCTACCATGCACATATATTCATTGAAAAATTCCATGACTAAAGGATATGCATCAACCAACAGTGCCTCTACCAAATGATCAGCTATAAATTTCCCTTTGATTGCTTTTTTATCAATGTACTAGATGTCAAACTTGCTAAGAAGCATTACCCATTTAGCCATTCAGCCTGTGAGAGTTGTTTTGGAAAGTAGATACTTGAGTGGATCTACCTTTGATATAAGCTTGACAGTGTGACTGAGCATGTAATGGCGGAGCTTCTGAATGGTGAAAACCACTACTAAGCATGCTTTTTCCATAGGTGTATAGTTAAGCTCATAGCCCACTAATGTGTGGCTGATGTAGTAGATGGATCTTTCCTTACCATTGTCATAAATTTGGGCCAGAAGTGACCCTAGTGCTATAGTTGTTGCTGAGATGCACAAAATGAGAGGCCTACCTGGCGTAGGTGGTACTAGGATAGGTGGATTGGCCAGGTATTCCTTAACTTTTCAAAGCTTCTTTGTCACAAAGGATCCCATTGTAAGCTATTATCTTTCCTAAGTATATGTGTGAAAGGTTCACGCTTGTCTGCAAGCTGTGATATGAAACAACACATTGATTAAAGCTTTCCTTGTAGGCTGTGCAACTGTCTAAGTGTCATAGGTAGAGGCATCTCAAGAATGGCCTTGACCTTTTTAGGATCTATTTTGATGCCCCTTCATGATACGATGAATCCAAGGAGATTTCCTGATGTGAAACTAAAGACACACTTCTTAAGGTTGAGTATTAGGCCATAGTGTCCAATCCTGTCAAATATGCATTCTAGGACATCTAGGTGATCTTCTCTTTTAACTGTTTTAGCCAAGATATCATCTACATAATCTTTGAGGATCTTTTAGATCATGTCCTAGAAGATAACTATCATAGCCCTCTAATATGTTGCCCCTACATTCTTCAAACCAAATGCCATCATGTTATAGTAGAAGGTGCTCCAGGGGGTTGTGAATGTTGTCTTGTGCTGACCTTCTTCTGCAATACAGATCTGATTATATCCTGACAAGCCATCCATGAGTGACAACATCTCATGTCCTGTTGTGAGGTCTACTATTATGTCTAAGTTTGGTAGTGGGAAGTCATCCTTGGGACATGCCTTGTTGAGATCACGGAAGTCTGTACATATTCTTATTGAGTTATCATGTTTAGATACTGTCACCATGTTAGAAATCCATTTGGATTAGTTTATGGCGTGAATGATTTTAGCTTGAAGTAACTTCTCTAGATCTTCTTTGACAAGTAGTGCTACCTTAGGGTGCACTTTTTGGAGTTTTTGTTTGACAGGTTTTATATTTGGATATACAACCAGATGGTGGAATACAAAGATAGGGTCTGATCCCAACATTTGGGAATAAGACCATGCAAACTTATCTATGGATTCTCACAGGAGAGAAATGAGAGCCATTTCTTCTACTTTTGTCAGGGATGTTGCAATCTATGTGATGCTAGGATTTTCTTCGGTGCCTAGGTTGACAGGCTTGGTTTCTATTAGATATTTTTCTTGGAGAATTAAAATAGATTAATAACTGACTAACTCTATAACTTACAACTCCTGATTCTAACAAGACAAAGTCTAATTGATGAGGATTAATCCTCCTTCTTTGAGCTCCATAAACTCAGGAGGGTGTACCTTTAGTTGACTACTACTTTTCAGTAACTATGAAAATGGATTAGGGGTCACACTGATTTACCTATTTCCTTTTACTATATCAACTAATAGAACAAGATGATTAGGATCAGTTTAACACAAATTTTAATAAGCCGGACCATGAACATGACAATAGAAAATAACTGTGAAATAAGGATTCTCATCCTTCTTCTTTTTACATTTTTTGAACTAGGAAGGCTAACCTAATGATTCACTCTTCAAGGAATCAACAAGTTGAATTGTATTGTCTAATACAACTAATTAAGCATGTACATTATTTAGAACATAAAAGTAAATTATTATTTTCTTTGATGTTGATGATGAATAACTGCTTATCAAACACTAGACTAGTGCCTAATCTTGGGCAAAGAGTCAAATGAAATATAAATTCACAGCAAACTAATTAATGGAAATGCCCATGTAGTTTAGATAGAGTGCCTTAAAAAATACCTTTTCATTCCCATACCCCTGTATTAAATCCTCACACTAATGTTTAACCCTTTGAAACCACTCATAAGATTTACTCCCTCCTTGAAAGAAACTTACAAGTAATTACATAGTTACCTTATAACTGGTATGTTTAAAATGCCTTATAAACTAAACATACAAGAGCATAAATAGAAATATAAGAAGACAACAAAGATATAGAGAAAGAAACTCCACTTTATTTTATTAATATGTTTCTGCTTCAATACATTCAAAAGACTAAAAGCTTAAAAACTCAGACAAAATGAGAAGACTGCCTCACAATTGTATATTTCACCATCCTTACATTATGTTACAACTTGCTATTTATAAATTACTAGCCATCTTGGAATCCTTAAAGATCAAGGATGCAACAAGCTTCGGATGGCTAGACCTAACCCTAAAGGTACTAAAAGACAAAATTACAATTAGACCTTCAAGCGGTGGAAAGAAAAAATAAGTAGAAAATTAGATTTGATTTCCAAATCTTGGATAGTTGGCACCTTTGTCTGTAGATATTCTGGATAACCTCTAGTAGTTATTGTGAGACCTAGTGACCACCAATATAGGATAACTTACACTAGTATTAGTAATGATTATCCTCCCTATGCTCATAGATCAGGTGCCAGTTTCCTCTTCATTCCTCATCCAATATATCTAGGTCAATGGTTGTAGGCTTTTTCTTCTTGGGCTTGGTGATGTTATCCCATTCTGCAACCACTGCATCTGAAGTCCAATTAAAGCTCTGGATATTTTTTAATTGTTCCTTTTGTCTGTCCCATCTAGAATTTGTGCTGAGCTTGACATCCATTACAAACTTAAGGAAATTTTTCTTCTTTAAAAGCCTCATCTAAGGTCTTATTGAATATGTCCATATCTAAAGCAACATTATCTGTTATACATGCCCCTTTAATAGGCAATAAGGTATCAAATTCACCTTTCCAATCTACTATTGCTTTAATCTTATTATCATCTCCCTTTATTGGAGGAATAAATATATTATAATCTAGCCCAAAAATGTTGATCCTGGCTTGTATCTGATTTTCCTTGCCTTTGAAGAAAGATAAAGTGGCTCCAATCTTCTCAATTTCTTCTCCCACCTAACTGACAATCTCAGGGAGATCCTCCCTATGTGGCTGTAAGGCTCCTAACCTCTCAAAAAGTGACACCCTGCCTGACCAAGTTCCAAAATAAGGAATTAAAGATGAAATATTGTTTCTGACCTTTGTTTCTAGGTCAGGTAGCTTACTATAAGCATTATGCACCAAATTAAGTTTTCCTTTTAGGATATCAATCCTATGTTGCAGGATCTTCCACAGGGCTTCCAAAGCCACTTTTTTATGACCCTTATCTGTTTTCTCTATGCTTACTAAAATATCCTTTGTAGTTTTAGTTTGAGCATCTACAATCTGTTTACATGGAGAAATAATAGCCTTGGGGGCCTCTTTTAATTTATTTTCCAATTCCTCCACCTTTCCTTCTAATTCCATAATTTTAATCAAGCATAATTCCCTATCCTTCACCATAGCACTTGATTTATTAAAAAGCTTTTGATACCTCTTTGACATTTTCTCTATTTTAGCCTCATTGAGGTGTGCAAAATGAGTGGGAGCCTGAGATGTGTCTAAGTCACCATTATTTTGGATAGAACAAATGATCTTATCCCCATCTTTATTTTCTTGCACACTGATCAGTGAAGGATTTTTTGATTTAGGTGCCAAAGACCACATTGCCAAAGTTTGGGATTGTGGATCATATCCACATCCTTTGATAATGTCTTCAACCTGTGTCTTAGAAGAGAAGTTTGCATCAGGTTGCCTCCTAATCTGATCAATTATGAAGGTAGTGGCTAGATCCCATCCTTCAACAAGCAGCATCCCACTAGACTTAACCAATTGCCTAGATTCCTTTGGTGTCATGGTTTTATTTTTAGGGTCATATGCTTGCAAAGCTGGAAAATCTTGACTTGGTACTAAATCACCTTCTGTTAATTGTAATTGTGATCCAATTTGCTACTGCTTTACCCAAATCAAGAAATTCTTGAACTCTTTAGTTTTGATGAAATTATCTTCACTCAAGAACTGTTCTTGATGCAACTCAATTTCATCTTGGTCTAATAGATTTTCTCAGCTAGTGGTCATAGGCTCTGTTACCCATGATTAGGGCACTCACCTTATCCTTTTTCTTCTCTTATGCCTTGGCATGGGAAGGCTCCCCTGATTCTATTTTTTGTTTCTTTTTAGGTGGCTCATCAGTCACCTCAATGTCAGGCACCTTTGTAAGGTCTACTGCTATACTCTTCTCTATTGAGGGTGGCTGATCCATGGGAGGAGGAATATGGATTGAGTAACCTCCATCACTTTCCTTGTAATATTCCAAAGAAGAGTGCTTTTCTGGGCCTGTTTATTTATCTTTGATCAACTCCCCAAGATGATTGTACAAGGTATTGTATGACTCCATCATTTTTGTGAGTCTGTGTATATAGGGCACATCTGGAAAGAAGCCCCCAAAAAGAATTCCATTTTTCTTTATTTGTTTCTCTATAATTATTAGATCCTAGTGTTGATCATCCCTTATTTCCACTTATTTTTCCTCCAGGATTTTTCTGATTAAATCCTCCTCTATACACTCCTCATGCTCTTTGATAGTTGTTATGCTTGGAGTCAGAAGTTTCTTAGCACTTTTAATAAAACCCTTTGGATCAATATACCTCTATATGGATACACTCATTTTGTATTGACCTAAACATTTGTTTATTGAATCCAGGGCTCTTTTACCAATTATGAAATTAAAAAACTTGAATTGTCTGGGTGTAAATGTACGTTTCCTATGGGGAGCCCGATGCTCCTTATCAGTCCACATTAATTTCTAGATGAACTCTATTGCAGCTAGCATAGGAGGTACATATTGTGGAAGTATATGTGGTGGCTAGGACAATCCATAAACCCTCATTAGAGTAAATGTCTTCTCAAAGTAAAAATCTCCCCTGTTATGGTCTCCTGGCCATTTATCCACAAATTGACAAGGTCTAAGGAGTTGTATTACCTTGGTGGGAAATATTTTCATATTTTCACCTAGCATCTCTAAAATAGGATATGCAATCCAATTCTGAAAAGCACAAAACTCATTTTCATTGGAGGTGTAGTTCCAAACCCTAAGCCATAGTTGTATAGGGTTTGGTTGGCCATGGAAAAATACCCTAGGCCTCAAATTTTGTGTGTCCATGCTATTAACA
Organism: Thuja plicata; assembly: GCA_018584345.1. NCBI lineage: Eukaryota > Viridiplantae > Streptophyta > Pinopsida > Cupressales > Cupressaceae > Thuja > Thuja plicata. Next base: position 1,727,773 of record MU227602.1, on the reverse strand, counting down.
TTGAAGTATAAATTAAATGCATTAAAAGAGAATAATGCATAAATTTAGGGTTGGGCTTTGTACATATATTAATAAGCCCTTGATGCATCTTGTCTATGACATACTGAATGTATTCATAATCAATGTTGACATGTGAATTTTGTAAATCCATTATGATCATCAGAAGGTCTGCAGACAATCTCTCAGGGCCCCCATCTACTCCCAAAACCTTACATAGTCAATAAGAAATGTAATTCATGTAGATGCTTATATATTTTTAAAAATAAGGTGCAATACCTGGTATGGAAAAATATAATTCCTATTTGACTTAGGCACATGGGCCTGGATTAGCTTGCAAACAATGGTAGCTTCCCTGGTATATCTATTTTGCAACCTTGTTATATCAATCTTCATAGTACAAGGATGTTATATGTTGAAATCTTTCATGAAAGAGGCCCTATCTAAAGTGACCAGAGCTATTCCATCACTTTTCTTAATAGTTTTGGAGAAGAAATCATACTTTTTTACTAGCTCAACTAACAAGTCTGTATCTACGAAGATATCCAGGACTCTCAACTTTTATAAGCTTGATGTCCATGGGTTTGATATAGGAATTGAGCTATACTTATTACTATAAAAATACTTAAAAAGATGATAACTAGAAACCCCTAGAGTCCTAAGATCTCTACAATATGCCAAATCATCGGTAAAGAGTGTTGGAAAGATTGTTTGGAAAGCTATAATGGAAATAATTGTTTTTTTTCATTGGTGTCAAAACTTAATTGGTGAGACTATTTCTATCTATTTGAGTACCATATCTATTGATTTGAAGAAAAGGATAACAAGAAGACTGAGGGAAATGGTTGAGTTATGGGTAAACACAAGGGTACTTGATCATTTGGCACATTGGGAAAGTGATATGTTTTTATTCTTTCACTAAAAGTTAACTGTGAGGTTGATGCTGAGCAATGCAAAGTTGATGCTGAGAGAAGCCAGTGATGACCAAGCACCAGTGAAATGCCAAGGAATATAGAGGCGACCGAGCGGAAGAACACTATGTTGGTCGAACAACATTATTTTGGTAATTGATGAGATTTGAGATCTCTGGCTGACATTATTGAATTTATTGGAATATGTGAAGTTTATTATGGAAATTTCATTTTGGTCTAGATTAATTAAATGCAAGGGAAATCGTTATTAATGCATGGATTCAAGATTTAATTGATGATTGTATTGGATAAATAAATTAAATGTAATGATGGAAAGATCTGTTGGATCTGACCTAACCTAAGATCTACGATCTTGATTAAGCAGCAAAAGATTTGTTTGACCTAGATGAAGAGGTATATGGTAAACTTAAGGGGTTATTCATGAGTATTCTATGTATGTAGAGTATGCAATAGGATTGACTGGTTAATTAACTGATTGGCATGATCTAGAAAAGAAGGTTAAGCAGAGAAGCAAAGAGAGATTGCTTGATGGATTTCCAAGTAGATCTGAATATTGAAATGAGAATGGAGGAAACTCAGTGAATTAGCATTAGAGCTGAATTGGATCTGGATTTGCAAAGTAAGTTGTATGAATTAGATCACACCTATTGATTACTTTCTAACCATTGTATCAGTTTAAATCCTTTAACCAGGTTGACCCAACAGTCATTGTATAAATCCTTTTCGCAAGGTGACATTTAGATTGGAATGTTCTAAGTCCTCTAACAAGGCCACTCCTTATAGGGTGATTAAATCCTTTAACTAGGTCACATTTGATAGTGTGTTTTGTAACCTTTAACAGGGTTGCCTCCTAACAAAGCTCACTTCATAAGAGTGAAATTTTTATAGCATGTTACTCATGGCTTTCCCATATTGGGTTTCCACGTTAAATCATGGTGTTAGAATGTGTGAATGTTTATGTTGTGTTTTACTATTAAGTTTCTGCAAGCTTATTTCATTAGTACAGTAAACTACACTCTTTTATATTATTGCTACTGAGCAGATCTAAATTGTTCAAATCGGTAGAAAGTTTCAATTGGCACATCTGGACTTGAGGATAACTGATTCACCCCCCGTCTTAGTTATTTTGAATTCATTTTAACAATTGGTATCAGAGCTTAGTTCTATTGAAAATAGTCTAAAGGTACTTGGAGCAAAAGATCAAGATGTATAAAAGGGATGTACTAAAGTTGAACAGGGATAACTTTCTTGCATGGAAAATTTTGATGAAATTTCACTTGGCTGGTGTTGGTGATTCTGCTAAATATCAAGCTGATCAAGAATATGTAGCCCCTACAGGAGTTCTCAATGCTGCACAATTAAGAGAAAATAAAGAACATAATCAAGCAATGTTGGAGATTGCATCATCCCTAAACTATCATGAGTTTGAAGACATAAAGGACTGTACAAGCACAAATAAAATGTGGGATGCCCTTGAAACCATCTATGGAGGTGACACAAATGTGCTAAGAGGAAAATCTGAAAGCTTGAGAGGTAAGTTTGATGAAATGAAAATGCAAGAAGGAGAAAATATAGTTTAATATTATGGTAGGATAAAGGAAGTTGTAAATGCTATTAGAGGAGCTAAAGGAACCATTGATGATAACACAATCATGAGCAAGGTACTGAGAAAAATTCTTCCTATTTATGTTATTAGAGTATCTGCAATTCAAGACTTGAGATGTACTCCTAACAACAATTTGACTTTGGAAAGTTTAGTAGGCAGACTTACTGCATTTGAGATGTCAAATTTTGATAACTATACTCCAAAAGCCATTGAATTTGCATTCAAGTCCCAGATGGTCCTCAAAAATCAAACAAAGGAAAGAAATGCGTGGACACTGACAGTGACACTTCTGATGATGATCTAGAAGAACTTGAGGCACTTATGGCAAGAAGACTATCTAGAGGAAAAGAAAAATTCAAAGGTAAACTTCCTATTATTTGTTTTTCATGTAACAAGGTTGGTCATATTGCTACAAGATGTCCTGATAAGAAAGACAAATATGAGAGAAGAGACAAAAAGTATAAAGACATGAAGGATGACCGAGACTTCAGGAATTACAAGGACTACAAAGCCAAAGGTAAGAAATATTTCCATATAGCTGAAGAAGCCTTTGAAAATGAATCTGATAAATCTCATGAAAATGATATAGAAGTTATGTATGTTGCAATGAAAGATGATTCTGATGATGATGAGAAAACTGCACTAATTTCTTATATGAGTGATCGTTGGATTATTGATAGTGGTTGTTCACATTACATGATTGGTGATAAAGATAAATTTGAAACCTTAGATCAGTGTAAAGGTGGATATATTAAATTTGGAAATGATATACCATGTCATGTTAAAGGGAAAGGATTGATTCAATTGACTGACAAAATCAGATGTGATGATGTATATTGGGTTGATGATCTTAAGTATAACTTGTTTAGTGTTGCACAACTGAATACTTCTAGTTACAGAGTTGAATTCCATCACAGGAAAGAAAATATCTATGATGCCAATGGAGAATTAGTTGGAAGTGGTGAGCAGATAAAAGGTAACTTGTTTTATCTGGATTTAACTATTGAGACATGCTTGATTGCACAATATAGTGATGTTTGGTTATGACATAAAAGGTTGTGTCATGTAAACTTTGATAACTTGGTAAGCATAAGAAAATTGAAAAAGGTTAGAGGGATGCCTAAGTTAAAGAAACCTGAAAATGCAATGTGTAAGGAATGTCAATTGGGCAAGATGACTAAATCTAGTTTCAAGAGTAAAACTCATACTTCTAGGGAAATTTTGGAATTGGTTCATACTGACCTTTGTGGACCTATTGGTGAGAAAATTTACTAGGGAGACAAATATTTTATCTTATTTGTTGATGATTACTCTAGAATGATGATTGTTATGCTTCTTAAGGAAATATATGGTGCATTCCAATTCTTTAAGTGGTACTTGGCAAAAGCTAAAAAGGAGACAAGTAAAATTCTAAAATGTCTAAGATCTGACAGAGGAGGCAAGTTTATTTCTAATGAGTTTAACAGGTTCTACAATGACTGAGGGATGAAGAGATAGATGTCCACTCCTAGGACTCCACCAAAAAATGGTATAGCTAAAAGAAGTAATTGATCTATCATGGATTGTGCCAGAACACTAATGATGGAAAAAAATATTGCACAAAAATATTGGAGAGAAGCTGTAAGTACAATAGTCTATACCCTAAATAGAGTACAAGTCAAGAAAGGTACAAATACTACACCTTATGAGCTATGGTATGGATATGCACCTAGTGTAAGCTATTTTAAAGTCTTTGAAAGGAAATGTTTCATATTGAAGGATAAAAGAAATGGAAAACTTGATGCTAAAGGTGAGGAAGGCATATTTTTTTGGATATTCAACTAAAATTAAAGCATACAAGTGTTTGAATTCTAACAGTAACAAAATTGTGGAAAGTGAAAATGTTAGAATTGATGAATATGTAGAAAGAAATGAAGCTGAAAACATGACTGAGATTGAGAGTTACAAATCATTCAGCTATCCTGATGAGGAAGATTCTAACAAATTACCAGAAACTGAGAATGAAGTTGCTGAGAAACAGACCACACATGCTGAGTCATAGAACGAAATTGTCGGGCAACATGAGGTGATTGCTGAGCTATGTGATGGAGATGCCGAGTCATAGTTTCAACCTAAATTGAACATGAATGATAAATTTGAAGCAGAGAAAGAACCTACTTTGGAAAACTATGTAAGAAGGCACCATAAACCTGATCAAATCATAGGAGCAAAGGATTCTGTAGTCATGACAAGAATAAAATTGAGAGAAGAAACCTACTTATTATGTGATTTTGAGCCTAAAACAGTAAAAGATGCCTTAGAAAATGAAGATGGGATTCAAGCCATGAATGAAGAAATTGAACAGATTGAAAAGAAAAATACTTGGACACTTGTACCTAGGCCAAATGATAAAAATGTAATTGGTACTAAGTGGGTATTCAGAAACAAGATGAATGAACATGGAGAGGTAACAAGAAATAAATCTATACTGGTATGCAAGGGTTATGCACAAGAGGAAGGAATTGACTATGGAGAGACATTCACTCCAGTTGCAAGATTGGAAGGTGTAAGAACCTTACTCTCACATGCAACCTACAAAGGATTTAAATTCTATCAAATGTATGTGAATTCAACATTTCTAAATGGAATATTAGAAGAAGAAGTTTACATTGAACAAGCTGATAGATTTGTTGACCCAAACAAAAGGAATATGGTTTGCAAATTACAAAAAGCACTATATGGACTTAAGTAAGCACCCAGAGCATGGTATGAGAGATTGGACAATTATATGATGAATATTGGATTCGCAACAACCAATGACAATAAAAATCTATATTTGAAGACAGAGCAAATTAAAGGTACTTTATTAGCTGAAAATTTTGTTGATGACTTATCTTTTGTGGAAAAGATATGTTATGCCAAGCATTTGCAAAGGAAATGCTAACTGAATTTGAGATGTCTATGTTTGGTGAGATAAAAAAATTTGTTGGCTTACAAATATATTAGATGAAGAATGGTATCTATATTACTCAATAAAAATATGTCAAAGAGATACTAAATTTTTTTTGAATGGAAGATTCAAAACCAGTGAGTACACCCATGGCTACTAGACATAAGTTAAAAAAGAATGATGAGACAAAAGAAGTAAATCAAACACTGTACAGATCAATGATTGGAAAAATGCAATATGTTGTACACAGTAGACCTGATATTGCATTAGCTATTGGAATTGTTTCAAGATTTTCTGTCAATCCCAAGGAAACACATATGATGGCAATAAAAAAGATTCTGAGATATTTGAAAGGAACAAATGAGTATGGTCTGTGTTACAAAAGGAATGATAAATTTGAACTCAGAGTTTATACTGATTTTGATTGGGCTGGAAATGTTGATGATAGAAAACGCACCATAGGAGGAGCATTTATTTTGGGAGAAATATTAGTTTCATGGAAAGAAAGAAACAAAACTGCACCTCACAATCTACAGCTGAAGCCGAGTATGTGGCAGCATCAATTAATTGCTCTAAAATTGTGTGGTTGAAGATACTACTGAAAGGTATGAAAGAAGAGATCACAGAACCAGTTGTCATATATTGTGATAACATGAGTGCCATTAATATTTCTAAGAACCTTGTAATGCACTCTAAGAAAAAGCATATAGCTATCAAGTATCATTACTTGAGGGAGCTAGTTCAGAAGAAGGAAGTGAGACTGGAGTATGTGAACACTAAGGAATAGTTAGCAGACATATTTACAAAGGCACTACCCAAGGATTCTCATGAGTATCTATGAGGTAAATTAGGGGTGATTCCCCTAACTGAAGATAATTAGTTTAGAATGGTACTGTTGCATCAAATGTTATATTCAAAATATTTTTCACATTGATGCATAGGAAGTCATACTTTAGGATGATGCCTAAAGTTGTGAAAGACAATCAAGGACAGAAAAAGAAAATCTGTCATAAGCAAGATGACATGAACAACAACAGAGTTTAGAAAAGAAGAATCTACATGATGAAGATGTCAACATATTTGAAATTGTTTTCAAAGAGGGAGAAATATACTAAGAAAGATAGAGGGAGAAGTTTACTGAGAAAAAGGAAGAGATTACTGAAAAAGAGATTGATGAATAGGAACATAAAAACATCAGTGTGATCACAAACATAGAGGGAGAAAAGTTTTACAAGATGAGAATCAGAATGAAGCTAAAGACATTAATGAAGAGTTTTTGATATCAAGGAACATAGCAAGACTTTTTGTATTGTATGGTAACTATGGTTGAAAATTATTGTTTTATTATTTAGTGCTGCCATCAATGCCAAAGAGGGAGATTGTTGGAAATATTGTTTGGAAAGCTATAATGGAAACAATTGTTGTTTTTTCATTGATGTCAAACCTTAACTGGTGAGACTATTGCTATCTATTTGAGTACCATATCTATTGATTTGAAGAAAAGGATAAAAAGAAGACCGAGGGAAACAGTTGAGTTATGGGTAAACACAAGGGTACTTGATCATTTGGCATGTTGGAAAAGTGATATGTTGTTTATCTTTCACTAATAGTTCACTGTGAGGTTGATGCTGAGCAATGCGAATTTGATGCCGAGTGAAGCCAGTGATGACCAAGCACCAGTGAAATGCCAAGGAATATAGAGATGACTGAGTGGAAGAACACTGTGTTGGCCGAGTAACAGTATTTTGGTACTTGATGAGATTTGAGATCTCTGGTTGACATAATTGAATTTATTGGAATATGTGAAGTTTATTATGGATATTTAATTTTGGCCCACATTAATTAAATGCAAGGGAAACCATTATTACACATGGATTCAATATTTAATTGGTGATTGTATTGGAGAAATAAATTAAATGTAATGATGGAAAGATCTGTTGGATCTGACCTAACCTAAGATCTACAATCTTGATTAAGCAGCAAAATATTTGTTTGACCTAGATGAAGAGGTATATGATAACCTCAAGGGGTTATTCATGAGTATGCTATGTATGTAGAGTATGCAATAGGATTGCATGGTTAATTGATTGATTGGCATGATCTAGCAAAGAGGGCTGAGCAAAGAAGCGGAGAGAGATTGCTTGACAGATTTCCAAGTAGATCTGAAGATTGAAATGAGAATGGAGGCCACTCAGTGAATTAGCATTAGAGCTGAATTGGATCTAGATTTGCAAAGGGGTGCCAGCAAGAAGTTGAGTCCACTTTTTGGGCAAAAAGTGGGTGTTTTCCCTAATTTTCAAGTTGTCTATCAATTGATGTCAAAATTTGAGGCACTTGGAGATTGAATATCAAAAAAATACACTAATAGAAAATGTAGTGCTCAGAGTCTATTTTTCAAATATGTAATTTATTTAAATACCCACATAGTAGAAAATATATTTAGTAGGCATGTTTAAAAACCTCCTTTTCAAAATGCCTGTTTCAGGACCATACCCCGCATGTGTACGGCCACCCTATTTTGAAGTAAATAAATGAATTTTTCTAAATCCTTTTGGGGGAAGGTACCTAACACATCAAAGATTGGTCAGAATATTTTTTCTTTTTTTTTAATTGAATATTTTTTTTTAATTAATTTTTAATTGACTATAAAGTAATTTTTCAAAACCTCTCGTGTACAACCACCATAATTTGATGAAAATTTCACTTTTTTAAATTTTTTTTTTAAAATTTTGAATAGAATTCTATGTAGATTGGTCACATATAATTCATTTTTTCAAAAACCTAAAATCAAAAAAGTTATTAAAGTTTTAGTGAACCTTACTATTTTAAGTTTAGGTACCA
>MU227602.1:1708589-1719412 GCA_018584345.1 Thuja plicata | reverse complement strand
TATTTTGGAGGTCCAAGCATAGGCTTGGTCCCACCAAACCTGTCCCAAACCGAAATCCAATGCAAATGGTGGTTTGGTAAATTTGAATTTTAAAAAATGGGCACACGTTTAAAAATGTGTACCCGTTCCTTAAATGTAATAAATTGGCATAAAAAAATGATTTTAAAAAAAAAAAAAAAAAATTTAAAAAAATGGGCACCCGTTTTGAAAAAAATTGGGTACCCATTTTTTGAATTTTGGATCGAGTGTCCGAGCCTAAGACGGGTGCCCATTTTTTCAAAACGGATGCTCGTTTCTAGCGGTAGTTTTCAAGCTCACAAGACTTCTGCGGAATTGGCACTCAACTTCTTGCACTTACCCAAAGTAAGTTGTATGAATCAGATTACACCTACTGATTACTTTTTAACCATTGTATCAGTTTAAATCCTTTAACCAGGTTGACCTAACACTCATTGTATAAATCCTTTTAGTAAGGTGACATTCAAATTGGAATGTTCTTAGTTCTCTAACAAGGTCACTCCTGACAGGGTGATTAAATCCTTTAACCAGGTCACATTTGACAGTGTGTTTTGTAACCTTTAATAGGGTTGGCTCCTAACAGAGATCACTTTAGAAGAGTGAAATTTTGGTAGCATGTTACTTCTGGTTTTTCCCATATTGGGTTTCCACATTAAATCACGGTGTCAAAATGTGTGAATGTTTATGTTGTATTTTACTATTAAGTTTCTACAAGCTTATTTCATTAGTACAGTAAACTGGACACTTTTATATTATTGCTGTTGAGCAGATCTAAATTGTTCAAATTGGTATAAATGTTTAATCGGAACATCTGGACCTGAGGATAACTGGTTCACCCCCCCTCTTAGTTATTCTAAATTCATTCTAACAAAGAGTTCATCATTTACCTTTTTGCCTTCACTAGTTCTAGGCAGTAGAGCCACAAACTCCTCAGAATAGTTTCTCTTTCCTTTCTGGTCATCCTCTTTTTCTTTACTTTCTCCATTGGTTGAAGATCCACTCATGGTTGGTTGACTCATCTTCATTGATTTATGAATATCCCAGTAAAACAATTCTATTATAAAAAGAGAAGCTCCTTACTGTAAATCGCTCTAAACTAACACAATTCTTTACTTCTGAATGCTTTAAAAATTATGCAATCTCTCGACTTTGTAACTCTAAAAATTTGGTAAACTAAAATTTAGGAAAGCTATGTCTATTTGTCATTTTGGAATCAATGCATCAGTGTAGCCAAGGATTGGAAAGCTTCATTCAATCACTTCTATCTTAACTCTATGTACCTTGACATTATTTTTTTCCCTAGTCGTGGCATTTGAAGTTGATATGTGATCAATTTTGAATAAGCCAATTGGGATAGTCATGAGTGCTTTTGTCAATTTCGAAGCTTCATTATATGCGAAATTGGCCTGATACTTGATAAGATTGGCTTATATTATCACAGCTCAATAGATTTCATACACGTTGTCAAGATCCTTTCCCTTTAATAGGCTAGCTTCTTACATCATGGCGCGAGACAAACCCTTGTGACTTTATCTTACTCTTACTAGAGTTCCTTTTTGAGATTGCATGACTGAACAAACTCAAAGGTGTTGAAGGTTTTGATTTACCATGAGTTTGTTTAGAGAGTTCATGCCATTCATATGATTAACTCCTGATTGACGGCCTACGCTGAGTCTCTTAATTATTGAGAACTTACTAAATATGTCTAGAGATTACGCGACCACCATTGATATCCTTTTAATCTGATGGTTTACGCTGAATCTCTTAAGCTTTAACCTTAACTTTAGTTTGTCACAAGATAACGCAATTGCAAGCTATCTCTAGGTTTCCAGATGAATTTCTTTACCATGGGTTTTCTTAGAGACTCTGCACACACCACAGATCTATGAATAACTTAAACACGTGTCAACATCTAAATCATTATCTCTGAATCCCTGAAAGCCTTGTGAATTTTTGACTTTTCTTAATGACTTAACACCAGCCTACAGATCTTTCCCCAATCGACGATTGTCAGTGAATCTCTTAATTTTTATGTACTTGACCTTTTCTTCATGAGATTACATACCTACCCTTGATTCTATATTAATCCAACAGCCTACGCCAAATCTCCCAAACTTTTACTAATCTACACTTTCATCTTGAGATTAAACATCAACCAAAAGATCATCTTAGCATCCATGGTTATCGTCAGATCTCATAAGATTTTATTTAACCCTTGGTTCTTGTAGAGATCTCACGAATGAAAAAATATAATAACCATACCTTGACCTTGGTAAGTTTGTGAGACTTTGCGAATGAATGAAACTTAAATTCACCATACAATTTCTAGAGATTTCACGCCAACTGCCAGATCTAATTTAGATCGACCAACCATGTTTAGTCTCTCAATCCTTTAAAGCATATTCTTTACCTTTTGAGATTACGCGACCAAAGCTTTGCACCGAGTCTCCAAACAAAAGGAATATTTTGAAATGTTTTAAGAGATTAAGCGATTGACTTAAAATATGAAAAGGGGCATATGACTTAAATCACTTAAGTTTCATGAAATAGGTAACTCCAAATTAGAAACAAGCTGCGAAGAGCTAGGGTTTTTGATCAAAAAGGATAAAATAATGACCTAGGGCTTGGGGTTTCACATTTCTTATTGATTTTATTTCTTGGAGATCATCATTTGTAGGAAACTTTGATAGCACTCTAGACAGATCTTGACATTTCAGGCAAAATTAATACTGGGAACCCAAATTTTTTACATAAAGACTCAAAAATGGAAATATACCCAACAACGCCTCTTTCTGAGGATGCTTGAATGCAATTTCGTAGCAAGAACCAAAGATCTCTGGGAGGTAGACCATGACTAACCCACTGCAAAAACAAACACCCAACTAGAAGGAAACACACACCAGATAGCAAACACACCTGTACACAAAATACAAAGCTACTATGCATGGAAAAAAAAATAATTGAAGAAAGGTTTCTGGAATCGTCCTTGCAATGGAAATTCAAATACCTCTGCCTCCATATTCCTTAAGAAATATGAATCTTTTTCAAAAGTTTGGTGAATGAAAAATGGGCCTAACCTTAATGAATCAAATTTTTTATGCTTCCCCTTGTCTTCATCTCTAACATTCCATTGAAGAACCAAGTCATCAGGCTGGAAATTCCTATCACTTGCTCTTTTATAAAAAAGGTACTTCATTTTTTTGGTAACTTGATGTTTTACTTTTGACTGTCTTTTCTAATTTCATCCAGTTGTATTAGCCGCATCATTCTTTTTTGCATAGGCTTAGAAACATCTTGCTCCTCATCCTGGATGAACTTGTACACTTGAAGAAAATTATTCACAGGGATTCTAGATCAAATACCATATACTAATTCAAAGGGAGACTTTCTTTTTTCCTTCTTCACAGTGATCCTATCAGCCCATAAAGTAAGTTTCCACTTTGAATGCCAAGCTCTCTTATTTTTCTGCAGTGTCTTTTTCAGAATTTTCAAGATACTCTTGTTACTTGATTCTGCTTTCCCATTGGCTTGGGGATGATATGGGGAAGATTATGACATCATAATTCCATAGTCATCACAACAATCCTTATATTCCTTTGACCTAAAACACAGCATTGTCTATTATCAATTTTATAAGGACACCAAATCTGGTCATAATATTCTTCATCACAAAATCAATAACCACCTTACTAGCTTTTCTCTTTGTAGGAATAGCCTCTATCCATTTTGTGAAGTAATCTATAGCAACCAATATCCAACTATGTCCACCACTAGATTTTTCTAAGAACTCCCCAATGAAGTCAATCTCCCACATGGAAAAAGGTGACTCACCAACTATAGGGTTCAACAAAAGAGTGCCTGAAAACTTCATCTTGTTGGAAAATCTTTGACAGGGTTCACACTTTATAACAAAAGAATGGGAATATTTGAATAAACAAGGCCAATAATAACCAGCCCTCAAAATCTTTTGAGCAGTAGTTTTGGCAGAGTAATGTCCACCACACACACCAACATGTATTTTTGTTAGGACCTTTTTAGGTTGTCCCTGATCTAGACATAACAAAAGTACACCATTTATATCTTTCCAATATAGATCTCCTTGTACTAATTTGTATCTTTGATCTAGCAACCTGAGATTTATTTTCTGATTATCAGTCATAATATCAGGACACTTGGTATTTTTGAGATAGTACATGATATCAACATAATAGGGTTGTCTTTCAATACTAGTCACTATTGAATCTTGTACTTTTGCATTATTTATCTGAACCAAGTCCATATTTTCTTCAATCATTAGCTTTTCTAGGCCTAATCCTCTTAAAAATTTGGTAATGTGGATTTCCAAATTAAATTATTGAATCCTATTTATCCATTTACATCATTTACTAGTAACTTCTGACCAAGTAAGAATATCCTTAATTACGGCATGAGGCACATATGAAATAAATTTTGCTCAAACCAAATAAGGTATGAATGTCTTTATAGCTTTAACCAAGGCATATGCTTATTTTTCCATCATCTCATAGTTCAACTCTGTAGCTTGAAGGGATTTACTAAAAAATGCAATGGGATGCTCATAACCCTCCTCATGCTTCCGTAGTAATAAAACAACAATTGTATGGAAAGATGCAAAAGAAAATAGTGAAAAAGGCTTACTATAATTAGGAGACCTTAAAATAGGTGCTTCTTGAACTTCCTTCTTGATTTTTTCAAAATCCCATTGTGCTTCTTCATTCCATTTAAACTTCGCATCCTTTTTCAATAACTTTATTATAGGCTTAACAATCTCTGCAAAGTTAGCAATAAATATTTTACAAAATTAATCTTTCGTAAGAAAGAATGTACCCCCTTGATATACTTTGGAGCAATGACCTTTTGTATTGCTTCTATCCTCTCTGGGTCAATTCTTACTCCCTCTTTTGACATTATATGTCTCAATAATTTTCCTTTTGTTACTGTAAACTGACATTTTTAAGGATTCAAAGAAACACCATATTTTAAAACTTTATTAAAAATCTTTTCTAAATGTCCACAGTGGTCCTATGCTTTCTTAGAATATGCTGTCAAGTTATCTTGATAGATCACCATGAATAAATCAATAAATTCTTTAAATGCAACATCCATAGATTTTTGGAATGTTGCCCCTACATTTATATGATCAAAAGACATTATAATTTACACATATTTTCCCCATGGAGTAGTGATTGTAGTTTTGAATTTCTCTGATTCCTTTACTAATACCTGGTTGTAGCCTGAAAAACCATCCATCATTGACAATAAATCACAACTAGTAACTTTTTGCAACATCGCTTCCATGTTAGGCAAAGAGTATTTATCTTTTAGAGATGCAATATTCAAGTTCCTAAATTAAAAAAAACCTATATCACCATTCTTTTTTCTTATAGGAACTAAATTAGAGACCCAAGTTGAATGTCTTATAGGTTGAATAATCTCTTCATCCCTTAACTCCATCAATTCTTGTTGCATTTTGGGAGCCAATAATGGGTTGATTAGTATCTACTATTGTATGAATGGCTTAGCATCTTGTTTTAGTGGGATGTCATGTTGAAAAAGGTCCTCCCTATAAGCTTTCAATTCCTCATAAGACCAGGAAAACACATGCTTATGTTTCCTTAACAATTTTATCAGTTTTGATCTAACATGGGAATTTAACTTTTTTCCAATATACACTATTTGAGGTGTGGTTTATGATCCTAGATTTAGTTCCTCTAAATCCTCAATTTTAGCAATGCTCATTTTTATAAATGATCATCTTGATTATTGAACAATTATTCTAATTCTATCATCCCTTTAGGAATCTAATTAGAACTCAACTGGACAACCTCATTCCCCAAAATAATATCCTTTCCATCAATCACCTCAACTAAAGAGTTACAATCTATATGTTGGTCTTCATAATGGTCAAGGCATTAAATAAACCTAAGAATATCTTGATTATTTTCAAAAACTTTCCAGTTGTAAACATTATCAGGGACAACTGGTCTAATCTTAACTTCCACTATTAATACCCCACTCAAAGTCAAATCACCATTCTTTAAAGCAACATTAGCTAGAAAATTTCCATGATGTTTTTTTACCTCTCTATCCATTTAATGTTAAAGGCATCAAAAAATTCAATCTGATCCCAAATAGCATGTTTGTATGTTTTTAATCTGTCATTTTTTACAGCATACTTGGATCTAACTTGTGCTACTACAAGCTCAGAATCACCATAAACTTTTAAACATTTGATTCCATGTTTAGTAGCAATATTTAATCCCAAAAACAAGGCTTCATACTCAGCAGTATTATTTGTACACTAAAATTTTAATAAGAAAGAGCACTTGAATGTTGTACCTGATGGAGAAATAAATAGGACACCAACTCCTAATCTATCTTTAAAACAAGCTCCATCAATGTACATCTTCCATAAACCACCTTATTGTTTATTCAAATCTTCAATTAATGGATCAACACTTTTGCATTGTGGAATAATCTTCTCTACATTGAAGTTTTCCATGTCTACATCCACACAATAATTATTGTCAGTATTTTCATTTAGTTAAATCATATGAGGGGTCCTACTTTCCCAGGACACCTTGACATTATTACGAGCAATGTTGAAAGTAGAAAAAGAAAAATCACATTGAATACTTACACCCATTGAAGTACTCTATTTTCTTGATAGCAACATGCAATAGTGAGGTGGAATATCGACAACCAATACAATCATTTTTAGTACTTTGTCAGAACATATTACTAACCTATAAGGAAAAGCCTCAATAGTACCAATAATAGGGATTTCTCTAGAGTCCATTTCTTGATATATTCCATGTGGAGTGTCAACTTGTAATCCCTTTGAACTCATTATCTTTGCAGGCATAATAGTGTTTGATGCTCCAAAATCTATCATACAATTTTTAAGCATCTTACCATTAATAAATAGAGTTAAGAAAAATGGATAGAAGTGTTTGTATTCAAATAGATTTCAGGGATTTATGAAATCATTCCTTCAGGCTCTTTTCCTTTGTTATCAGACTTATCATGTATGTTTTTAAACTTTTCAACACCTTCTGGGTTTTTGAGTTTTATTGAAGGAAAACCATTTAGCACTGTAAGGACTTTTTCCTTATATTCCTTAATTCTCATCATTTCTAAAAATGGAACTTTAACAATCATTGTGATAGACATTAACCCATATCAACAAGGGTGTATTTTACATTAGATGATTTTTATTTCTCAACAATAATATTACTATCCTCAACTTGAATATTTAGAGTTGACTCTTCCTTCTTTGATTTCTTATTTTCAACCTTAGGAGGGGAAGAACTTGTTTCTGATACTTTGGCCTTTTCCTCATATACAATGTTTGAACCATTCGACTTGTTTACAATTTTAACCTTTTGCTTACTTACATTTTCAGTAGGTCCCTCCTTCTTTTGTGTATGCTTGGTATCTTCTTTGTTTTCTTAAAAAAATATTCCAGTTGGTTGGATACCTGCATCACCCAATACTCTATTCCTTAAGTTATAATTACTTCTTGCTTTAGTAACTAGATAAAAAATAATTCTTTCTCTTTCCTCATCAGAAGGTTTTCTTGCTATTGTAGATTCCTGACTATTTTGAGCATAACATCTTATACTATCAACCTTTTCTTCTTTACTATCAGACAAAACTTGTTGATGATATACTTCTATTCTACCTCGTGAACCATACATATCATGGTTCTCAACTTCATTATCAGAATCTACATTAGGACATGAATAAGAATCAGTCATAGCACAACCATTATGATTACACAACTCACCTTCTGCCTCTCCTTGTTATTCATTTGCATTTATGTCTAGATAAACAAGACAAAAATCATGATTATGTGGGGCTTGACAAGCTTCACACCAATAAGCATCATTGCACATGTTAACATAATTTTTATGCAAAGGATCAGGAGTCCTATTATCAGGCTTGTCCTTTCTTTGTGGGATAATAGGTTTACCATATGGGTGATTTTGCATCCTATTTTGGGTATTATAACTATTATAGGATGGCCTACTATTCTATGGAGCTTTATAATCTTTGTATTCTGGATCCTTTTTATTGCTCCTACTAAACCGCCCATCATCCCTTCTACCCAACTTTATTGATACTCTTCTATTCATTTCTATATTAACCACTATCTTATAGGCTTCAGTAAGGCTTCTTGGATTCTTGTCTTGGAGAGAATATCCCATTTTAGAATCAAAAGCATTTAAATATGTAGCAATAAATACCTTTTCATCAAGTTTAATCTTCTGGAAAATCTTATGCATAGCTCTTTCGAACCTTGTATTGAATTTAGTAACTTCCTCATTAAAATTTTTCTTTATATTGTTAAATTCATTCAAAAAGAATCCCTCATTTGTTTTATCACCATATTGATCTTTAAATAAATCTATCAATTCATCCATAGATCCCACAGAACCATTAGATATCCCTCTAAACCATTCCCTAGCACCTTCAACTAAGGATCGAACAAAATTTTTCATCAAGACATCTTCATGATTAATGTTAACATCATCTATGATATCAATAAATTTTCTTAAGTGTACCTCACAAGAAATAACATTATTTCCTAAAAATTTTGGGAGTTAATCCCCAATCTCATTTGGTACTGTATTGGGATAAAAAGGAATACCAATGAAAGAAAATTGCTTGTACCTTTCTACATGTAGTGGTCTCCTTTGGAATCTATCATTATCTTGGAAGGTAGAAGCCTTGGCTTTTGATGTTGTAGGACTTTCAACACCATCATGGGAAAATTCAGAAGATCGCAAGAAATCAATCTTCTTCTTCATCTCTAAAGTAGCAGCATCTTCTTCTTCTTTGTCCAGCATTTTGGCCATGGTTTCCTTCTCCATTTTGGAATTTTTAAGGTCAATGTCCAATTTAGACATTTGATCTATTAGAACTTTGTGAGTTTTGTGTTCATTTGTTTCACTTCCTGTCACCTTCTTCTTTCCTTTATCTTTAGAAACTTGAGAACCAATACTTTGGCGAGTGATAGGTTTCTATTGATATCTATTACATCTTTCAGAATTTTTTGTTACTTGATATTTCAATGATCATCTTCTTAATCTATTATCATTTTTTTGATCATTTTTTTCTTATTTGCTTTATCTTTTTTCTTTTGCTAAAAAATGGCTAACTGCCTCTTCAAAATCATTTCTTCTTCAAAAAGTTCATTAGAGGGAACCTCAGAATATGAGCTGGTGGTATTAGTCCACTCTCTTTCACTAGAAATGCTGCTATTTCTATATGTATCCAATCCCAAGTTAGGAGCTTCTTCATATTCAAATGTGTTTCCCTCATGACTAGATTGGGTTGAATCTTCTCTCCTAGTATTCTCCTCTTCTCTTCTTAGTCATGGATTATCTATATTATCTTTGTTCTTATTTTCTCTCCAAGGAAGTTTAGTCATAGAAGTAGTTGGAATTCCACTTTCCAACTCAACTTTAGGATTCTCTCTTACTCTAGATATGGTATTCATATTGAGAAAATGTGTATAAATATTAAATATTACTTAGCACTGATTATAGAGATTTCTTTGAGTTGCCACACAAAACAAGTTGGGAAAATACAACACAAATGAATATGAATAAAACAAGAGTAACACAGATGGGCTTACTCAAATGTAACCTAATTCAACTTTTAAAATACTAGAGATTTTTCTGAAAGTTCAACAAGATTTAGTAATATATCCCAGTAGAGTCACCAATTTGTTAGTGTGACTCGGATGGGCTGACTCAACTATAATTTTTAATTTTAACTTTTAAAGCACCAGAGATATTCTGAATAGTTCAATAAAACCTTTTCTTCCCCAGTGGAGTCACCAATTTGTTAGAGCTTTTTCTTGCAGAATCAAAATAGATCAATAATTGACTAACTCTATAACTTCCAACTCCTAATTCCAACAAGACAAAGTCTAATTGATGAGGATTAATCCTCCTTGTTCTTTGAGCTCTACAAACTCAGGCGGGTGTACCTTTAGTAAATTACTAATTTTTAGTAATTATGACAGTGGATTAGTGATGCAGAGGGAAGGGTGGTGAACCAAGAAACAACCCAAAATGAGCAATAGTGTAGAAGTGTTCCAAGTGACCCTTCTAGGTCCTGATAGGAAAAATCCACAAATATTCAACTCTAGGAGGTTTCAAGGCTTCAATAGGTTTGTTTTAGCATGTATGACATGTTACAACCAATACTTTTCAGTTTCAACACCTTTTAGGCCAAAATGCACAATGTAGCCAAATGTTGTCAATGCAAAATTGTAACTTTGTGACAGCAGCGAGACAAAAAGGTGTATAACTTTTGTTTTTACCAAAAGAACCCTTGAATAAATCACAGTTTTAGACACTCTCTATCCTTGTACAACACATATACAAAACTTAGATAGGATTCCTTTGGAAAATAACAAAGATTCTTCACAGTGACACTGTTTTCAACAATTGAAGCAATGATGCATTTACAAAGAAACTTATAGAAGTACTCAATGTATGGACTCCAAAGCTTTCATAGGCTTCTAAAATGCCTTCAATTAGATAAATCCCCACTCAATTTGAATCTATGGGTTTCCTAACCCCAAAAGCCCCAATTCATCCCTTACAAACCCTTGTTCCTAGGGCATCACCAATCTCACACGTGTAATGACTTCTCTGAACCATTCAAGATGCAAAAATTATTGTTTCCACATCATAACCATGAATCAATACTCAAATACTATCCTCCTTAAGACAAATCACTCCCTATATGACTGTCCCCTCACTTTTCCT
>MU227602.1:1669834-1704106 GCA_018584345.1 Thuja plicata | reverse complement strand
CCATGGATCAATTACAACTTTTCAACATTACAATCCATCAAGACATCATACAAACTTATAACTTGTTGTGCTTGCAAATGCCATAATTGGTTGTAGAATTGACCAATTGACCTTATGAGATGCTCCACGTCCACTGGAATGCCCTGGATCTCCAAGATACCTGTGATGCGAATATGATGCCCCTGCATCAATTAGGGGTCACACTAATTTACCTATTTCCTTTTACTGTATCAACTAATAGAACAAGATGATTATGATCAGTTTAACACAGAACTTAATAAGCTAGACCTTGAACATGATAAAAGAAATTAAAAGTGAAATAACGATTCTCAACCTTCTTCTTTTTAGATTTTTTCACTTAGGAAGGCTAAACTAATGATTCACTCTCAAGGAATCAATAAGTTGAATTGTATTCTCTAATACAACTACTTAAACATGTATATTCTTTAGAAAAAAAAAGTAAATGATTGTTTTCTTTGATGTTGATGATGAATAACTGCTTATCAAACCTTGGACCAGTGCATAATCTTTGGAAAAGAGTCAAATGAAATATAAATTTACAACAAACTAATTAATGGAAATACACATTTTGTTCAGATAGAGTGCCTTACAAACTACCTTTTCATTCCCATACCCCTGTATCAAATCCTCACGCTAATGTTTAACCCTTTGAAACCACTCATAATATTTACTCCCTGCTTGAAAGAAACTTAGAAGTAATTGCACAATTACCTTATAATTGGTATGTTTAAGATGCCTTAAAAACTAAACATACAAGAGCATATATAGAAATATAAGAAGACAAAAAAGATGTAGAACAGGAAAATCCACTGTATTTTATTAATATCTTGTTGCTTCAATACATTCAAAAGAATAAAATCTTAAAAAATCAGACAAAATGAGAAGTCTTCCTCACAGTTTTATATTTCACTATCCTTACATTATGTTACAACTTTCTATTTATAGAGTACTATCCATCTTGGAATCCTTAAAAATCAAGGATGCAACAAGTTTTGCTAGACCTAACCCTAAAGGTACTAAAAGAAAAAATTACAATTAGACCTTTAAGTGGTGTAAAGACAAAATAAGTTGAAAATTAGATTTGATTTCCAAATCTTGGATAGCTGGCACCTTTGTCTATAAATATTATGGATAACATCTTGTAGTTATTGCGAGACCTAGTGACCACCAATACAGGCTAACTTCCACTACTCTTAGTAATGATTATACTCCCCATGCTCATAGATTAGGTGCTAAGTGCCTCTTCATTCCTCATCCAACATATCTAGGTCAATGGTTGTAGCCTTTTTCTTCTTGGGCTTGGTGATGTTATACCAATCTGCAACCTTCGCATCCGAAGGCCAATTAAAGCACTGGTATTTTGTAATTGTTCCTTTTTTCTGTCCCATGTGGCATTTGTGATTATCTTGACATCTGTTATAAACTTAATGAAGTCTATTTCTTCTTTAAAAGCCTCATCTAAGGTCTTATTAAATCTATCCATATCTAAAGAAACATTATATGTTATAAATGCCTCTTTAATAGGAAATAAGGTACCAAATTAACCTTTCCAATTTGCTATTTATTTAATATTATTATCATCTCCCTTTACTGGAGGAATAAATCTATTATAATTTGGCCAAAACATGTTAATCTTGGCTTGTATATTATTTTCCTTACCTTTGAAGAAAGACAAAGTGGCTACAATCTTCTCAATTTCTTCTCCCGCCTGACTGACAATCTTCGGGAGATCTACCCTATGTGGTTGTAAGGCTTCCAACCTCTCAAAAAGTGATGCCCTACCTGACCAAGTTCCAAAATAAGGACTTAAAGTTGAAATATGGCTGTTGACCTCTATTTCTAGGTCAGGTAGCTTACAGTAAGCATTATGCACAAAATCAAATTTTACTTTTAGGATATCAATCCTATGTTGTAGGATCTTCCATAGGGCTTCAAAAGCCACTTTAACCTAATCCTTATCTATTTGCTTTGTTCTTATTAAAATATCCTCTGTAGTTTCAGTTTGAGAATCTACAACCTATTTAGGTGGAGCAAGAATATCCTTGGGGGCCTCTTGTAATTTCTTATCCATTCCTCCACCTTTCCTTCTTATGCCTTAATTTTAATCAAGCATAATTCCCTATCCTTCACCAGAACACTTGATTCATTAAAAATATTCTGATACATCTTTGACATTTTCTTTGTTTCAGCCTCATTGAGGTGTTCAAAATGAGAGAGCTTGAGATATCTCCAAGTCACGAGTATTGTGGATAGACCAAATGATCTTATCCCCATCATTGTTTTCTTGTACATTGATTAGGGAAGGATTTTGTGTTTTAGGTGCAAGAGACCACATTGCCAAAGTTTTGGATCGTGGACCATATCCACATCCTTTGATCATGTCTCTAATCTGTGTCTCATAAAACAAGTTTGCATCAGGCTGCCTCTTGATCTGATCAATTATGAAGGCAGAGGCTAGATCCCATCCTTCCAAAAGCAACATACCACTAGACTTAACCAATTTCCTTACTTCCTCTAGTGTCATGGTTTTAGTTTCAGGTTCATATGCTTGTAAAGCTTGAAAATCTTCACTTGGCACTGAATCACCTTCTGTTAATTGTAATTGTGATCCAACTTTCTACGGCTTTACCCAAATCTAGAAATCCTTGAACTCTTTAGTTTTGATGAAATTATCATCACTCAATAACTGTTCTTGATGCATCCCCCTTTCATATTTTCATAGTAGGAGGGGCATTTCAACTTCCTCTTGTACATCCCCTCTTACTTTTTTTCCATCTCTAATGAATTTTCTTAGCTGGTGGTCATAGGCTCTGCTACCTGTGATTTGGGCACTTGCCTTATCCTTTTTCTTATCTTGTGCCTTGGCATGGGAAGGCTCCCCTGATTCCATTTTCTATTTATTTTTAGGTGGGTCATCAGTCACCTCAATGCTAGGCACCTTTGTAAGGTCTACCTCTATACTCTACTTTGTTGAGGGTGGCTGATCCATGGGAGGAGGACTGTGGACTGAGTACCCTCCATCACTCTCCTCCTCATATTATAAAGAAGAGTGCTTTTCTGGGCCTCTTTCTTATCTTCAATAAAATCCTCAAGTTGATTGTACAAGGTATTGTATGACTCCATAATTTTTGCGAGTTTGTGTATATAGGGTACATCTGGAAAGAAGCCTCCAAAGGGAATTCCCTTTTTCTTTAATTTTTTCTCCAGGCTTATTAGATCTTGGTATTAATCAGCCCTTCTTTCCACTTCTTCATCCTCCAGGATGTTTCTGATTAAATCCTCATCTATACACTCCTCATGCTCTTTGATAGCTGTTATACTTGGAGTCAGAAGTTTCTTAGCACTTTTAATAAAACCCTCTGGGTAAATATACCTATATATGGCTACACTCATTTTGTATTGACCCAACCATTTCTTTATTGTATCCAAGGATCTTTTACCAATTATGAAATTAAAAATCTTGAATTGTCTAGGTGTAAATGTACCTTTCTTGTGGGGAGCCAGGTTCTCGTTATTAGTCCACATAAATTTTGAGATGAACTCTATTGCAGCTATCCTAGGAGGTATATATTGTGGAAGTATATGAGGTGGCTAGGAACATCCATAAACCCTCATTAGACTAAATGATTCTCAAAGTAAAATCTCCCCAGTTATGGTCTCCTTGCCATTTATCCATAAATTGACAAGGGCTAAGGAGTTGTAGTACCTTGGTGGGGAATCTTGTCATATTTTCACCTAGCATCTCTAAAATAGGATATGCAATCCAATTCTGAAAAGCACAAAAATCATTTTTATTGGAGGTGTAGTTGTAAACCCCAATCCATAGTTGTATAGGTCTTGATTAGCCGTAGAAAAATACCCTAGGCCTCAAATTCTACATGTCAATGATGTTAACACTAAAGTATAAAATTAAATGCATTAAAAGAGAATAATACATAAATTTAGGGTTGGGTTTGTACATATATCAATAAGCCCTTGATGTATCTTGTCTATGACATACTAAACATAGTCATAATCAGTGTTGACATGTGAATTTTTTAGATCCAAGATGATCATCACAAGGTCTGCAAACAATTTCTCAGGCCCCCCATGTACTCCCAAAAGCTTACACAGTCAATAAGAAATGTACTTCATGTAGAAGCTTAAATCTTTATAAAAGTAAGGTGCATTACCTGATACGACAACAGTATAATTCCTATTTGACTTAGGCAGATGGGCCTGGATTAGCTTTGCAACAATGGTAGCTTCCCTGGTATATCTATAATGTTACCTTTTTAGATCAATCTTCATAGTACAAGGATGGTATATGTTGAAAGCTTTCATGAAAGAGGCCCTATCTAAAGTGACCAGAGTTGTTCCATCACTCTTCTTAATGGTTTTTGAGAGGGAATCATAATTTTTTTCTAGTTAAACTAACAAATCTATATCTACGAAGATATCAGGGACTATCAAATTTTCTAAGACTAAATTTCATGGGTTTGATATAGGAACTGAGCTATCCTTATTACTATAAAAATACTTAAAAAGATGATAACCAAAAACCCTTGGAATCCTAGGATCTCTACAATATGCCAAATCATTGGTAAAGAGTTCATTATTTACCTTTTTGCCTTGACTGGTTCCAGGTAGTAGAGCAACAAACTCCTCATAATAGTTTCTCTTTCCTTTCTAGTGATCCTATGCTTATTTACTTGTTCCACTGGTTGAATATCCGCTCTTTGTTGGTCGGCTCATCTTCATTGATTTATGAATATCCCACTAAAATATTTCTGTTTTAAAAAGACAAGCTCCTTACTTTAAATTGCTCTAAAACTCACACAATTCTCTACTTCTAAATTCTCTAAAAATTATACAATCTCTCGTCTTTGTAACTGTAAAAACTTGGTAAACTAAAATGCACAAAAGCTATATCTATTTATCATTTTAGAATCAATGCATCATTCTAGCTGAGGATTGGAAAGATTCATTCAATTGCTTTTGTCTTAACTCTGTGTACCCTGAAATTAAAATTTTACCTAGCCATGGCATTTGAAGTTGACAGGTGATCAATTTTTAATAAGCCAATTGGGATAGTCACGAGTGCTTTTGTCAATTTTAAAACCTCATTATATGTGAAATAGGCCTGATACTTGATATGATTGGCTTATATTATCACAGCTCAGCAGATTTCATACACGCTGTCAAGATCCTTTCCCTTTAATAGGCTAGCTTCTTACATCATGGCGTGAGACAAACCCTTGTGACTTTACCTTACTCTTACTATAGTTCCTTTTGGAGATTGTGTGACTGAACAAACTTGAAGTCACTGAAGATTTTGATTTACCATGTGTTTGTTTAGAGATTTCACACCATTCATATGATTAACTCTTGATCGATGGTATTTCATGAGTCTCTTAATTATTTAGCACTTACTGAATCTATCTGGAGATTACACGACCACCTTTGATCTCCTTTTGATATGACGGTTTGTGTTGAATCTCTTAATCTTTAACCTTAACTTCAGTTTTTCATGAGATCACACGACTGCAAGCTATCTCTAGGTCGCTAGATAAATTTATTTACCATGGGTTTTCTTAGGGACTTTGCACACACCATAGATATCTGATTAACTTAAATACGTGTCAGCATATAAATCATTATCTCTAAATCGCTGAAATCCTTGTGAATTTTTGAGTTTTCTTAACAATTTAACGTGAGCCCTCAGATCTTTCCTCAATCCATGATCATTGCTGAATCTCTTAAGTTTTATGTACTTGACCATTTCTTCACAAGATTATGCACCTACCCTTGATTATATCTTAAGCCAACGGTCTGAGACAAATCTCCCAAAATTTTACTAATCTACACTTTTATCTTGAGATTAAACACCAGCCAAAAGATCATCTTAGCATCCACGGTTATCATGAGATCTCATAAGATTTTACTTATCCCTTGGTTCTTTCAGAGATCTTATAACTGAACAAATAAAATAACCATACTTTAACCTTGGTAAGTTTGTGAGACTTTGTGACTGAATGAAACTCAAAGTCACCATATGATTTCTTAAATCATGGGTTCCTCAACTGGTCTATTCATGATTTTGCACCATTTCTTGTGGCTATCTTGTTCAAGTTCAATCAAATTTCATTCAAGAAATTTGTATGCCCATAGCTTCAGTGAGAATTATTTCTTGTGTTTCTCCATCATTTCATTTATCTCTACCTTTTTTTATTCAGGTGGCATTAGAGAAAGAAGTACTCTCTCTCTGATTTGTTTCTCATTTATCGAAGCAAATGTCCAACAGGCGGATAATCTATCTAAGAGTTCCCGTGGAACAGAAATTCCTTCAAATTGCATGGGTAAATATTTGAAGTTATAAATCATAGCTATGATGGCTTCCTCAATCTTATTCTGATCTTCCTTTTTTTTTTTCTCCTATTTTCTAATGTGTGGATCAGTAATGGATCCAAAATTTGAAATATAAACACAAATGTCATCAATAGTGTTAGGTTCTTTTACCTTGACATTTTCTGCTTCTAAGGCTTCATCTCGCTCAGTATCTTCTATGTCCTCTCGGGTTCTGATGTATTTTATACCCTTCTTGTTTTTTCCTCTTTTCGGTGCAGGAGCTTTTCTTTTGTAAGTCTGGACCTTTCCTTTCTTAAGAGGTGAAGGGGTAGTTTCTTTGGACGTTTGAATTCTAGTCCTTGAAGCACCTGTAGTTCTTTGTTTCTTTTATGGTGGAAGAGGTGGAGAATCTAACTCTATTTCCTCTAAGTCATTCTTTTCTTCATCTTTACTGACAGACACTTGTTCTCTGGTTTCCTCCTCTTGTTCAATTTCTTCATCTTGCTCAGCTTCTTCCTCGTCTACTGATAGAATATTCTTGAGATTATTTACCATTTTGTCCTTCTTTTTGACTATCTTCTTGACAAATAGGTCCAATTTAATTCTTTACTTGGCCTCTTTATATGTGCCAAACCTTGGTTTCTTTTTGTCTAGTTGTTCATTGACTAAGGCATTAATTGCCTTTGTTGCAAGATCAATGTGTATCTCATATTCCAGTGGTTGCAACCATGCTGTCCTTGCTACTATAGGTTTGATGAAAGTATGATCTGTGTCAACCATGAAGCATATCTCATCCTTATATTACTCGATGAGTTGCTCGGGGAGTCTTACCCTCTTTTGCATTCATTCTTTGAATACTTTAAAGTATTCATCCATGCTTGTTTCAAAGTTATCTCCTAGTGAAAATATGTGCTCGCTGATTTGCATGGTGACCAGTTTGGTGCTGTCCCATTTCACATCTCCTACTGATGGGAAATTTTCTTGAAAATAGAAGAAAATAAACATGATTAGTGAGCCAAACTTACAGGTGTTTGACTTTGCATTCCTAATTGTCTTTAGGTTTTCCTTCAACTGATTCAGGAGTAGCTCAGATAAGTCCAACTGTGTACCTTTCCTCACAATTTTGTAAGTTGTGTCCATAGAAATTGATGCAATGCTATTTAATTTGTTGGCTTAGAAGAATTTGTAACCCAATACACATGCACCAAACTTAACCTCATCATTGGTTATTATTGTTAATTTTAATCCATGACCATCCCATTTTGGCTCCAGTCATCTTTTCGATCTCTGCCTTCAGTGGCTACTTTAGTGCCTTTACTTTATTAGTTACAGGGTAACCGGTGACCACATGGATGACATCTCAGTTGATTTCCTTTGGTTCATCCAACCATAACTTGTTGTTATGCATTCTTCTTAGTACTAACCAAATCCAATCAGTTTTGAAGACCTTCAAAAACTTTAGGGCATTAGTAAGCCCTTTTACCTCAATGTGTTTGTGCTCTTCCTTAAGTGTTCCATCATCATTACAAAGCTTCTTGTAATCTTGTTCCATCTCCATTTTTCCAATCTCTGCAATCTTGCAATGTATGAAGGATCAGACATCTTCAACCAGCAAACCCTTGCTGGAATGCGCAAAAATGCACCAGCATCGTCGGGTTGTGAGGCAACCTCCAGGTGGATCTTATAGTTAGGTTCCTCACATTCAGTGTTATTGATGAGTTTGAACTCATCTTTCTTTGCATTCTTAGATTTCACGGATCGTGAAGTCAATGCCATTTTTAGAAAATTGGGGCTTCTGTGTAAATGCATGAAAATGGAGTTGTAGGTCTTGAAGAACTTACTTTTTGTGCTTGCAAATAACTTTGAATGAATTTGGAGTGCTTGGAGGCCGAGTCATGAATGTTTTGTAGATTGGATTCTTTCTCCTCAAAAATTGCCTTCACTCACTCTACTCTGGGTGTCATGACAAATGAAACATTCTGATGCCCTATTTATAGGCATTGACCTAAAATGCCTGTCATAAATGCTCACCAACTTTTCAGTGTCCAAAGACTGAGTTCATCGGTGAAGAATTTATTTCCATCGGTGTCACTTACAACATTTCAGAGAAATCAATGTTCACTCTACTTTTACCGATAGGTTTCGGTAACATAGACAACTTGTTCATGTGCTTGTTTACTAACATGTCTCCATCAATACTAATTTTTTTTTCTTATAACTGACGCATCTTGGTAAATGTAGTCAGTCTTTGCATTAAGTGTATACCGACGGGTTTCAGTATGTGTGCCCGAAGATATACTTCTTACATATTATAACAAGTATAACCATGATGCATCTTTCTTATGCTAATTTGGAATTATTTCATCATATTATGGAACTGATGCAAAGTAATAGCTTAGTGTTAATGTAGTTTTATACTTACTTTTTCTTCTTAGGTGAGGTTGGTGATGTCACCAGATCCATTGGATGGGGTGTCACCATTTGCATTTCTCATTCCAGCTTCATCATTGCTTCAAGATTTTATCCACATCTTGTCTCTAGCCTTCCGGATGTCTTCAATGCTATTTCCATTGGGATATGTGTCTGTCTCTATTATTTGGTCTCTGCAGTCCTTTTTGAGATGACCAACTTTATGATATTGTAAGCATGCCATTCCGGGGTTAGTCCAGCCTCTAGAATTTCTCGTTCATAGTCTCATATAGTTTGTAATAATGTGACCATATCTTCCACATTTTGTACAATTTTTCCAAGTATTGTAGTCCCATACATACTGATTACCGACATTCTTCGGTTGATATGGAGTTTCTTGACCTTTAGGCTTCCATGCTTTCTTTTTCTTTTTCCAACATTTAAGACTTGTGTGCCCATTCATTTTTCATGTAGGAAAGTATTTGTCCATGTAGGTTTCCTTCTTTGGTTGATCCATCTTAGACTTACATTCACATGCTTTATGTCCTTTCTTGTAACATTTATAATATAATCCTATGAATAAAGATGTAGATTTAGGAATACCTTTTATTTTTCCTCTGCATAAATTTGATGTGTGACCTTGCTTTCCACAATGCTTGCATGTAAGATTTCTTGGTCTTGGATTTTCATAAACATTCTTTGGATTGGATTGATTTGATGATTCTCCATTTTTAGTAAAGACTAGACCATTGTTGTTGTTGATTCTTCATTGTCCTTCTAGAAAATCATCTATTCTTTTATTGCTCTCTTCAGCCATTCTGATAACTTCATTATGCTGTTGCTGAATTCTAACCTCACGCTTTATTTTTTCATTCTCTTCTCTTAGTTCACTGATAATCTATATTCTTTCAATGAGGTCAACATTCATTCAATTTGCTTCCTGACTCATTAGAATAATCTGATTTGTAAGCTCATGGTGATGCTCAACATGTCTTTGAATTTCTAACTCCTTTTATTGTAGTTTCTATGTAATTTTCCTCCTATCATCAGTAGCTAGTGTTCTTTCTATTTCAGCTTGTCTAGCAGAACTCATCACATCAATCATTTTTACCATTTGGGTCTCTTGACCGATTTGCAGCATCTTTATTTACTTTTTCAGATGTTGATTGATCTCTTTTAGATTTGTGATGCTCTCTTCTGATGTACTGATGATTTTCTTACATTTGATCCTAAAGACACAAAGAAATATGGAATCTCTTCTTCTTGATAATCTTTTTCATTGCTCCGAGTTGCCATACCTTTTCTTTCATCAAGCAACTATCTAATGTTGATTCTAGCTTCTTTATACTGTTCATAGAACATCTGAATTTCAAGCTTTTTATTCTCAATATTCTTATCAAGTTTGTACTTCTCCATTGTATTATCTTTTCTCTTAAGAATTTAAGATTTCTAGGAAGAGACTTAGCTCTAATACTAGTTTTTGGGATTAATGGGAAGTAGTACTGAGAGTGGATGGGTGAATCAGTACCTCTAAAACTTTTTCATATCCTTTAATCAATTAACCTTTGCAATCAATTGCATATCCATTCAATCTGATCCACACTATCTGTATGTGAGTTATATCAATTCATAAGAATAATAAGCATGTGAGTCATTCATAGAAACATTCATGAACATATTTGACACATAACACAATATATGATATCACAAAAAAATCCTGTTAGGAAGTAAAAACTGCGGTGTAGATGGTACCCACAAAACTTCACTATCTGCAGATTGGAAGGCGCCGGTTAAGGCTTACAATTTGATCACTTATGATGATCTACCTAGTTAAGAGTATCGATGGAAATTTGTTAAAGTCTACTCTGTCAAGAGCTTTAGCAACACTGTTAAGTGTGCACTTAGTTAAGAGATTTGATATTGGGCTATTAAATCCACCTTTCTTGAAAGGAATTTTTACACTTTGCTCCACTTGTTAGAAGGATATAAAATTACATATTGACCTAGTAAGTGCAATCTCCTATTTCTAATACAGATCCTATGTAGTTCACATAAAAATATTACCACCTTAGCCTAGTGATTGAATAATATCTTTGATTATCGATTTCCTCTATTCTTGGTTCTACTAACCAAATTCTTCTTTTTCTTTTCTGATTCTTGAAAATCTCAATTCAATCTATATATGTGTTCATTTTGTTCTCCTTTCTCTTACCCACACATTCTAATGAATGATTACATCATCTATTTATACATGGATTGACTTCATCGAGTTGTGATAAAAACAATGCTAACTCTAAGATCAGGCTTACAACTTACACCTAGATATCCTAGTCTATGTGTTTTAAATTAGTTAGACTGATTAAAACACTTAAATTAATGTTTCTTGTCCCTAAAGAAATGGATATAAAACAATTAAATATCCTATGAATAGAATACCCTTTCTTTATCTGACATGGAAATCAGATCCACTTTTTATGGGCTGCAAGTGACTTTCGGTTCTGTCTGTCGGTAATGCTTGACTGTCCTTGTAATGCCCCGCCAGGGAACCCAGGAGAACTTAACCCAAACACGACACTAATTTCATGGAATAATTTTTTTTTTAAATGTTATAACCAATATTAATAACAATGCGGAAGTAGCACAATGAAGTACATGACATACATGAAATACAACATGTACATGATTAACATTCCTCGAGGGTTCCTTGACGTAGAATTACTTAAACAACTAATCTACAATTACAATGATAAAGAACTGACATAAAGGTTACATAATCTGAAACCAATAACATACGTCTCATAATAAAGATTACATATACAACTGATACCATAAGGTATACTACCTAATCAAAATCCACTGCACAAATCGCAGGGTATGTAATAATACATAATAATCAATACAATGCATCCTCCAAAGGATGATAACCAATATAAACATATGGTACAAATACACAACTCAAGTAATTGAAGCAGTCTCCAAAAGAATAAGAAGATAGAACTGCATCAAAGAACATCCAAGCATGAAGAAGGATCCATCAAAATCTCAATGGTAATAAGAATCACTACCACCCGACCACGGGGAACCAAAGGTCTACTCCCACCATACTGAGGAGATAGTAACAGGCCCACCACATGGGGTATACAACAAGAATACAAGCAAGGTACACGTGACCTCAAACTCAAATGCAAAGGAAGATCCTAGCATCAATCTAAACCATAACAAAGAATACTAAACAACACCAAAGATAACTGACACACATTGGATAACCTAAGCTATATATAGGGAAGTGTCATCACATAAGTCCAACCTTGAAGGTAACCCTAGTAGTACCTCTTGACCCTGGCCTCCAAGTGACACTATGTGGCTCGGTGATCCTTTCGCGTAGACAAGGATCCCAACTCCCATCCTATCATGTGACAACACTCAAGGCATGGGTAAAGACTCAGACATCTTATTAGTTCATTTTAAACCCCTTTAATGTATTATATTTTCTCTTATTAAGTAACTTGCCAATGGGTTTACCTAGTAACCGCTTAGAGTCCTGGACCCCCATTGCAAGCCACTTCCCCACTGTACACTTAGTTAACCTACGTAGGTTCAAGATCAATACATGAAGATATACATAACCACAAATCACATCCTGCCCATTCAGGAACACATAGGTTCTCAAAAAATCAAGCAATAACCACAGTATCCTCATAAGACCATAAAGCACCTCATATCTGAAATAGGTTGGGCATAGGAAAACAGGACTACGACATCATCATATAACACAAACGACATTGCATAAAACACCATGCAGAAAGTAGAATCTCGAAAACCTCTAGATTTAAGTCCTAGGGTCATCTAACCCAACAGATACCCAAAACATGATTACATAGAAGAATCATTCCATTTATAGAAATACGCACCCAAAACACATCATAGTATAATCAAATCACATTCAAATTTCATAGAATCCAAATATAATGTTAGCGTAGGGATAAACAAATTTATAACTCTAAATCATGCAAATTCGTTTATCCGATTAAAATTACTATTCAAGAATAATTAAATCTTTAACAAAGACGCATCATAAGTACAATATAGGAAAATTTATAAAACATCACGTATATAAATTATCCCATTCAAACAATTACTAACTTCGAATATAATTATATCAGTAAGGAGATATATTTTAATTGACAAGAATACTAACTCCATACTACTATTTTCCTTTCCACGATTAAATAACTTTCTTATTGTGAATACTCTCAAAACAACTATCTTACTAATATTGATAATTAATTTCCTTTATTATAACACCCAGTTAATAATCACCAGTTCGTAAAACCATAAATAACATTCCCCTTATATTAAGGCTTTACAACATAATTTTCTTTAAAAGAAAGGAAATACCATTAAATAAATTACACATATCTACACCTTTTATATAAACAAATTTACTATATATATATATATATATATATATATATATTAATATTAACATATATTTATGTATATAACTAAACTATATTAAATAATAATTAAACTAATTTTAAACATAACAATTTAAACTAATTTAATTTAATGCTAATTTAAAATTAATTGAACACTGAATTAAAAAAAACATTAAACACAAAATAATTTTAATAAATTTAAATCAAAATAAATAAATTAAAAAAAATGAAATGATTGAGGGGGGGTCCCGTGGCCCCCACCCTACTGAGTTTAAAAGCCTACGGGGGAACTGTTCCACGCAGGCTCTGCGGTCCCCATGGTCCCCACCCTCATGGGTACCACGACCCGCAGGCCCACGGGACCTCGTGCGGTCCTACCTCTGTGCAGGCCGCCGGGCCCGTGCGGTACCCGCGCGACAGGGTGGTGGGGGGAGGTGGTGGCCCCCACCCCCTTTAAAACATTAAAAATTTTAATTTTTTATTATTTTATTTTATTTAAAAATAACATGCATCAATTAGTAAACAGTGAGTTTTTTTTTTTATAGATTATTTCTGAAATGCGGAATATTAAAAGACCCTTTTTTTTGTTCCTTTTTTCTTTGTCTTTTCTATCAATTTCAATAGACTGGTGTGATTATTTTTATTTAATTAACTCTGTATTTTTTTTTAATAGAGAGCTCTTTTTTTTTCTATTTAATTTTTTTTTTCAAAGAGCAATTTAGAAAGGGGGATTTATTTTTTTCCCATCCCTATAGTTCCAACTATAGGCAATATTAATTTATCATTTTCTAGGAGATTCATAGGGAATTATCAAACAAAATTTCGACAGCACTTCCATACTAGGGTAACATTTATTTTCCTATAAACATTAAGGATCTAGTTCTCCAGAAACACCCATTTCAACATTAAATTCAATACAGAAACCCTAATACCCATTTGCATTTAATACTATAAAATGAAACCCTTTGTGCCCACAAACACAGATCTGATATGCAAGCTTGAATTAAAACATGAAATTGATCTAAAAATATATTTTACCAATTGAAACCGTCAAAACACAAAATAAAAAGTAAGGAATGACCAAGCAAGGATTCTTAGCTCTCTGGATGCATAGAAGACAGGGATCCGAAAAACCAGAATTGACATGAACAAAATCCTACCTCAAAATCTGTTGAAGAATGCACAATACAAAAGCCAAGCAAGGAGAATTCCAAAACTATGCTCCAAAGCCAAGCACACACTAAAGCTTCCAAAAATGCTCCCAAAAACCTGTTATGAGAGAATGAGAGAAGAATCCCCCTAATGAGGATCCATTTCCCCTAATCAAGCAAACCCTAACGACAACACATTCAGTTAACTCCTAAAAGGACTCCTCTCCAAAATTGAAAGAAAATAACAATTAATAATTAAAATATCTAATTACTTGCACAACTCAATTTGACTCCTAAATTCAAGTTGAGATCTCTTGAGTTTGAAAATGCTTTTTCAACCAATTTTGCACATGTAATAAATAAAATATTAATTTAAATAACTTAAATATTCAAAGCACAATTATCCATGCAACTTAATATCTAATTATTTAATTAAGCATAAAATCTTATTTACTCTAATTTCAAATTAAATATTCAATTAAATATTAATATTCAATAATTGCACTTTAAATAAACTTTCAATTTAACATAGGTATTTAATTTAATTTCCAATTAATTAAATACCCTATATTTAATAATTAATTACAACAATATTTAATTAAATAAATAACATGATATAACACCCACATAATCACATCAAGCACCTGAAACTGAAAACATGCAAAATCAAACATGATCAAGGAAAGGGATACACAAATTCCTATCAACTATACGAATTCAGTCAGGGTACTCAAAACATATACTTGTCCACTAACTTGGACAATTTGGTTTAGGATAGGATTTGGACCTGAAAACTATCTCCCCTCTCTTACCATTGAGGTTAATGTGATAGGGCACGCTCACTCCTGCCAATTCAGGGAAGACGTAGCCCAGTACCCACAAACCTATCATCACCAAGACGAACATACATGCATATATATCATATGGAAAATAGTGGTTGAGACCAGGTTATCGTGTGGATCTCACCAAAGCAAGTAAGTATGACTCTGTCCCATACCATACCAAGCACATCAAACAGTAATAAAAACATCCAATGATCCATGTGCATATAAATCTAAGGTCAATATTTTCAGAAAACTATAATGGAAATGAAATCCTAACATATACATAAGCATCATAAAATAATCCTTAATCGCATATACACAAATGATACAATGTGATAACAATGGATCAAGAACATACTGAAATGTAACATATAAATATCATCTAACCATCCGATTAAATCATCACATACTTCCAAAATGCCTAAAAGAGTTTGGTATCCACAAACTGAAAAGCAACCTAAGAGGTGGGTATTATAGTCCTTTGGTTTTTACTGCCGGTTGCACTGTATCTGTTTTTTTGGTTTGCACTGTAACTTGCATTTTGGGTTCCTCTGTCGGGTTCCACTCTATCTTTCTACATTTCTTTTTTTGGTGTACACACTACCTTGTGTTATCGGTTCTTTATGTACTTAGTATTTTTGGTGATCTTCTAATCTGATCTTCGATTTTCTCTTTACTATCTTTTGATGTAAGCTTACTAAAAGTGTTGTTTGAATACTAGTGACAAATTAATGTCATCAATCTCCCCCTTTGACATTAGTATAAAAAATTGATATGTGCAAAACACTAACAAAATATTAAGTATATACAACATATTTAATCCTTAGTCATTTAATGACTCCCACTATGTATATGTCGGTATATCTATACATATGATATATTTTCTTTCTTCATATACATATCTACCTTTTTCCCTTCTGAATGAATGTACATAACATTTTCTTTGATATTTTGTATAATATATCATTTCCCCCTTTATTTGATATTAAGGGCAAAGTTTTTTTTACCTTTAGAGGTTATCAAAAATGTGTGAATGAGAAGATTTCATGTCTTCCATAATTTTCTCCCATTTCTCTTTTAGGTTTTCTAGAGCCATATGCTCAAGTGTTATCTTTGAATGCATATCATAGATGTTGTCTGCTATAGACATCTTGGGAGTTTCTATTAGTTTCCTTGCATAACTGATATGTTGTTGTAGCAGTGTAAGATTTGGCCGAAGTTGAGCCTATAGCTCAGTTACTTCTTCTCTAAAATGTGTCTCCGCCTCCCATAATTCCTGCCTTAACCGTTTTACTTCAATGATCTTTTCATAATGCAGTCTGACTACATTTTCTCCATCTGTGGTTAAGCTGCTAGCACTGTTTGCTAGATCTATTTGCTAGATTTGTATCTAGCTTTGTTATATTGTCACTATTTTATTTAGTGAACTTTTCTATTGTGCTAAGCTTTTGAATTAAGGTTATAGCTTCAGATATGATGGGGTCTAATTAGATATGAATTCTGATAGATTTACCTTTTTTTTTTCCACTTCTTGGCTGATGTTCTCTAAGAGCTTTTGTTGATACTTCATTTCTTCTCTCTCCTCAATTGCCTTCTCAACATCAATATTCTGAGTGGTGATTGCGTCAGTGAGGGTAGCAAGTTAATCAAGTATAGGCTTGTTTTGATCAATATCAATATCAGGTACAATTTCATGTAGAATGTCCTATGTTGTCTCCAGTACCATGGAGTACCGATGTTGTTTCTTTAGATTTTCTTGCAATGCCTTCCTCTAGCATATCTTTCCATATTCTTGTAGTGCATCCATGTTAAGTGTAGAGGGGTCACACTTTGATATTTCAATGATTTTATCTAGTGTAACCTCTAACTTGTTCTTCTTTGTTTTCTTTTTCTTCTTCTTCTTTTGCGACTCAGTAGAATGTAGCACCATTGCTAATTTCTCAGCCATTTCTGTTCTACTTGATGATGTGACTTGTTGTGCTTCTTTCTGCTGCTTGGTGTTAGTTTCATCTCATCGGGTGTCTGTAGATGTCTCCACATTCACCTTAACATTTTCAATAGCATCTTTGTCTATTTTCTTAGGAGTTCCATCTTTTGGTTTGTCTCCTTCATTGGTGTCGTTTGCATCATCTACCTTGGTGTTCTCATTCTTGTCTTGAATTTCCACATCTTTTTCTTTATCTCCTTCTGTAACCTTTTTAGTGTCACTTACATCTTGAGTATCTCTAATGTTTTTCTAACCATTAGTGTTTTCTTTATTTCTTCTTCTCCTACATCCTTTGGAGTTTCCTTATCAGATGATTTACTTGTTTGTTGCATGATATTGATAGCTTGTATCAATATTGGCAGTTTTCCTAGAATGTTCACCTGTGTGCCATCAATTGTTGTGTCCTATTCATCGATTGTACCTTTTGCAACAGTGACATCTTCATCCTTATTGATTTCATCTACTGGGTCATCAGTGATGTCAATGACATTGCTATCCACAACGTTGTCATTTGTGTTATCATCCCATGTTTCATCTTCCACATCTAAAGTCTTAATCCATGTTGTATCATCTTCTTCTTTATCCAACTCAATCGATGTATCATCTTGTGTTGCCTTATCAACATCTTGTTATTGAAGGTCTTTGTCGGGGTTGGATTTTTCAACTAGTCTATTCATGAATTTGCACCATTTCTTGTGGCTATCTTGTTCAAGTTCAATCAACTTGCCTTCAATAAATTTGTATACCCTTAGCTTTGGTGAGAATTATTTCTTGTGTTTCTCCATTATTTCATTTATCTCTACCTTTGTTGATTCAGGTGGCATTAGAGAAACACCTAGTCTCTCTATTTTATTTCTCATTTGTCAAAGCAAATGTCCAACGGGAAGATAATCTATCTAAGAGTTCCCGTGGAACATAACTTCCTTCAAATTAGATGGTTACATATTTGAGGTTGTACATCTTAGCTATCATGGCTTCCACAATCTTATTCTGATATTCTTGATTTCTTTTCTCCCATTTTCTAATGTGTGGATTAGTAATGGATCCAAAATTTGCAAAATAAACACAAATGTCATCAATAGTGTTAGGTTTTTCTAGCTTAACATTTTTTTCTTCTAAGGCTTCATCTTGCTTAGTGTCTTCTATGTCCTCTCGGGTTCTGATGTATTTTCTACCATTCTTGTTTTTTCCTCTTTTTGGTGCAGGAGCTTTTCTTTTGTAATTCCTAACCTTTCCTTTCTTAAGAGGTGAAGGAGTAGATTCTTTGGATGTTTGACTTCTAGTCCTTGAAGTAGTTGTAGTTCTTGGTTTCTTTGATGGTGGAGGAGGTGGAGAATATGATTCTATTTCCTCTGAGTCATTCTTTTCTTCATCTTTACCAACAGACACCTGTTCTTTGGTTTCCTCCTCTTTTTCAATTTCTTCATCCTGCTCAACTTCTTCCTCATCTACTGATAGAATCTTCTTGAGATTATTTACCATTTTGTCCTTCTTTTTGACTATCTTCTTGACAACTAGGTTCGATTTAATTCTTAACTTGGCCTCTTCATATGTGCCAAACCTTGGTTTATTTTTGTCTAGTGGTTCATTGACTAAGGCATTAATTGCCTTTGTTGCAAGATCAATGTTGATATCATATTCCAGTGGTTGCAACCATGCTATCCTTGCTACTATAGGTTTGATGAAAGTATGATCTGTGTCAACCATGAAGCATATCTCATCCTTATATTTCTCGATGAGTTGCTCAGGGATTGTTACCATCTTTAGCATTTAGTCTTTGAATACATTAAAGTATTCATCCATGATTGTTTCAAAGTTATCTCCTAGTCTAGTTATGTGCTCACTAATTTTCATGGTGACCAATTTGGTGCTGTCCCATTTAACATCTCCTACTGATGGGAAATTTTCTCAAAAATAGAATAAAATATACATGATTAGTGAACCAGACTTACAGGTGTTTGACTTTGCATTCCTGATTGTCTTTAGGTTTTCATTCAACTGATTCAGGAGTAGCTCAGATAAGTCCAACTGTGTACCTTTCCTCACAATTTTGTAAGTTGTGTCGATAGAAATTGATGCAATGCTATCTAATTTGTTGGCTTAGAAGAATTTGTAACCCAATACACATGCACCAAACTTAACCTCATCATTGGTTATTGTTGTTACTTTCAATCCACAACCATCCCATTTGGCTCCAGTCATCTTTTTGGTCTCTGCTTTCAGTGGATGCTTTAGTGCCTTTACTTTATTAGTTATAGGGTAATCGGTGACCACATGGATGACATCTCAGGTGATTGCCTTCGGTTCATCCAACCATAACTTGTTGTTATGCATTCTACTTAGTACTAACTGAATCCAATCAGTTTTGAAGACCTTCAAAAACTTTAGGGCATTGGTAAGCCCTTTTACCTCAATGTGTTTGTGCTCTTCCTTACATGTTCCATCATCATTACAAAGCTTCTTGTAAGCTTCTTCCATCTCTGACATTCCAATCTCTGCAATTTTGGAGTGTATGAAGGATCAAACATATTCAACTAGAAAAACCCTAGCTAGAATGCGGGAAAATACACCAACGTCGTTGGGTTGTGAGGCAACCTCCAGATGGATCTTATAGTTGGGTTCCTCACATGCAGTGTTCTTGATGAGTTTGAACTCATCTTTCTTTGCATTCTTAGATTTCACGGATTGTAAAGTTGATGCCATTTTCAGAAAATTAGAGCTTCTGCATAAATGTGTGAAAATGGAGTTATCAGTCTTGAAGAACTTACTTTTTGTGCTTGCAAAGATCTCTGAACTGATTTGGAGTGCTTGGAGGTCAAGTCATGATCGTTCTATAGCTTGGATGCTTTCTTCTCAAAAATCACCTTTTCTCGCTCTGCTATGGATGTCGTGACAAATGAAACATTCTGATGGCCTATTTATAGGTGTTTCCCTAAAATGTGTGTCATAAATGCTCCCCAACTCATCGGTGTCTAAAGACTGAGTTTTTCGGTGAAGACTTTATTTCCATCGGTGTCACTTACAATGTTTTGGAGAAGGCAATGTTCACTCTGCTTTTACCAATAGGTTTCAGTAACACAGACAGCTTGTTCATGTGTTTGTTTACTGACATGTCTCGGTCAATACTAACAACCTTTTCTTATAACTGATGCCTCTTGGTAAATGTAGGCAGTCTTTTCTTTAAGTTTATACCAACGGGTTTTGGTATATATGCCTAAAGATATATCTCTTACATATTTCAACAAGTATAATCATGATGCATCTTTCTTATGCTAATTTGGAATTATTTCATCATATTATAGAACTGATGCAAAGTAATAGCTTAGTGTTAATGCAGTTCCATACTTACTTGTTCTACTTAGGTGAGGTTAGTGATGTCACCAGATCCATTGGATGGGGTGTCACCATTTGCATTGCTTGTTCTAGCTTCATCATTGCTTGAAGATTTTGTCCACATCTTGTCTCTAGCCTTACGGATATCTTCAATGGTGTTTCCATTGGGATATGTGCTTGTCTCTGTCATTCGGTCTATGCTGCCCTTTTTTAGATGACCAACTTTATGATAGTGTAAGCATGCCATTTCGGGGTTTGTCCATCCTCTAGACTTTCTCGTCCATAGTCTCATACAGTTTGTAGCAATGTGACCATATCTTCCACATGCTGTAAAATTTGTCCAAGTATTGTAGTCCCATACATACTGATTACCGACATTCTTCGGTTGATATGGAGTTTCTTGACCTTTAGGCTTCCATGCTTTCTTTTACTTTTTCCCGCATTCAAGACTTGCGTGCCCATTCATTTTTCATGTAGGGCAATATTTGTCCATGTAGGTTTCCTTCTTTAGTTGATCTATCTTAGACTTACATTAATATGATTTATGTCCTTTCTTGTTACATTTATAACATAATCATATGAATGAAAATGTAGATTTAGGAATACCTTTAATTTTTCCTCTGCATACATTTGATGTGTGACCTTTCTTTCCACAGTTCTTTCATGTAAGCTTGCTTGGTCTTGGATTTTCATACACATTCTTTGGATTGGATTGATTTGATGATTCTCCATTTTTGGTAAAGCCTAGACCATTGTTGTTGTTGATTCTTCGTTGTCCTTCTAGAAAATCATCCATTATTTTATTTCTCTCTTTAGCCTTTATGATAACTTAATTATGTTGTTTCTGAATTCTAACCTCATGCTTTAGTGTTTCATTCTCTTCTCTTAGTTCACTAATAATCTGTATTCTTTCAATGAGTTCAACATTCATTCTGTTTGCTTCTTGACTCATAAGAATAATCTGATTTGTAAGCTCATGGTGATGCTCAACATGTGTTTGAATTTATAACTCCTTTTCTTGTAGTTTCTCTGTAATTTTCCTCCTTTTATCAGTATCTAGTGTTCTTTCTATTTTAGCTTGTCTAGCAGAACTCATCACATCAATCATTCTTACCATTTGGGTCTCTTGATTGATTTGCAGCATCTTTATTTTCTCTGCTAGATGTTGAATGATCTCTTTTATATTTGTGATTTCCTCTCCTGATGTATCTGACACTTTTCTTGCATTTAATCTCAAAGACTCAAATAAATCTAGAATCTCTTCTTCTTGATAGTATTTTTCTTTGCTCCGAGTTTCCATACCTTTTCTTTCATCAAGGAACTGTCTCATGCTGATTCTAGCTTCTTTATACTGTTCATAGAACATCTGAATTTCAAGCTTTTTATTCTCAATATTCTTATCAAGTTTGTACTTCTCCATTGTATGGTCTTTTCTCTTAAGCCTTTAAGCTTTCCAAGAAGATACTCAGCTCTGATACCAATTTTTGGGATTAATGGGAAGTAGTACTAAGAGGGGAGGGGTGAATCAGTACCTCTAAATTTTTTTCATATCCTTTAATCAATTAACCTTTGTAATCAATTGCATATCCATTCAGTCTAATCTACACTATCTGTGTGTGAGTTATATCAATTCATAACATTAATAAGCATGTGATTCATTCATAGAAACATTCATGAATATATTTGACACTTAACACAAGATATGATATCACAGAAAACTCCTATTACAAAGTAAAAACTGCGGTGGGGATGGTACCCACAAAACTTCACTATCTGCATATTGGAAGGGGCCAGTTAAGGCTTAAAATTTGATCACTTCTGATGATTTACCCTATTAGGAGTATCGATGGAGACCCATTAAATTCTAATCTTTTAAGAGCTTTAGAAACACTATTAAGTGTGCACTTTATTAAAAGATTTGATATTGGACTGTTAAATCCACCTTTCTTGAAAGGAATTTTTACACTTTACTCCACTTGTTAGAATGATAGAAAATTTCAAATTGACCTAGTAAATGCAATCTCCTATTTCTAATATAGATCCTATGTAGCTCACATAAAAATATTATCACCTTAACTGTGATTGAATAATACCTGTAATTATCAGTTTCCTCTAATCTTGGTTCTGCTAACCAAATTCTTCTTTTTCTATTCTTGTTCTTGAAACTCTCAATTCAACCCATAGATGTGTTAGTTCTATTCGCCCTCCTCTTTCCCACACATTCTAATGAATGATTATGTCATCTATTTATAGATGGATTGATTTCATCGAGTTGTGATAAAAACAATGCTAACTCTAAGATCAGGTTTACAACTTACACCTAGATCTCCTAGTCTATGTGTTTTAAATCAGTTAGAATGATTAAAACACTTACATTATTGTTTGTTTTACCTAGAGAAATGGATTTAAAACAATTAAATATCTTATAAATAGAATAACCTTTATTTATCTGATGTGGAAGTCAGATGCACTTTTTGCGGGCTGCAACTGACTTTCGGTTCTATCTATCGGTCATGCTTGACTATCCTTCGGTTTTTACTGTCGGTTGCACTATATCTATTTTGTCGGTCTGCATAGAAACTTACATTTCAGCTTCCTCTATTGGGTTACACTCTATCTTTATGCATTTCAATTTTCTATGTACACACTACTTGTGTTATCGGTTCTCTCTGTACTTAGTCATTTTTTGTGACCTTCTAATTTGATCTTTGGTTTTCTCTTTACTGTCTTTCGGTGTAAGCTTACCCAAAGTGTTGTTTGAATACTAATGACAAATTAATGTCATAAATTCTTTTCCTTTCAAGATCACGTGATCAAATTTTTATGCTGAGTGACAAAAAAAAGGAATATTTGGAAATGTTTTAAGAGATTAAGCGACTGACTTAAAACATGAAAAAGGGCATATGACTTAAATCACTTAAGTTTCATGAAAAAGGTAACTTCAAACTAGAAACAAGCTGCGAAGAGCTAGGGTTTTTTCTCAACAAGGATAAAATAATGACCTAGGGCTTAGGGTTTCACATTTTTATTGATTTTATTGCTCGGAGATCATCATTTGCAAGAAAATTTGATAGCACTCTAGATATATCTTGACATTTCAGGAAAAATTAATACTGGGAACCCAAAATTTTTACAGAAAGACTCAAAATTGGAAATATACCCAATAGTTTCTTTGATGAGGATAGATGACTACTTAGGCCTGTAATCATGGATGAGAGGAAGAGGAAGGTCTTCATCATCTGGCACCTCAGAGAGATTTTCACTAGCGGATACACCCTTCATTTTTACTTTTTTGTGATCAGATAGTGCCCCAGAGGGGTTTTCACTAGGGGATCGATTTTTCTCTTTTCTCTTTTTGTTTTCTATTTCACTTTTATGGATGAAGTCCTCCTCTTCCCCAAAATATGCCTTTGGATCCAATTTGTAGACATGTGTTGACTCTTTCCCCTTGGCATTGTTCTGTTCAATAGCTCCCATGAATCTTAGGAGAGCGTCCTCATTTTGGAACTCGTCAATATGTACGTTGCTTGGTTGGTCCCAGTCTATGAGTTTGGGATGTAGGAGGGGAAGTTCAAAGAAATTAATGGATAGTTCATGCAGGAAAAAATTTCCCAGGATGATTTCATCATCAAGGACATCATCGTAAACTTTCATAATTTTATCTTATGGGACATCTTTGATTTCAAACATGATTTGGCCAAGTGGATTATGATAGATGTGCTTGTTTTCATTGGTGCCCCTAGTTATGGTAGAATCCATACCAAGGCCTAGATGATTTTCTTGTTTGGTGGGCACAAAAGGGGCTTTCATTCCTTGCTCTTCAAAACCCAAGCCATTGCCTTGATAGTTCCATTTTTTGTAACAAATTTGTGAGTTGAAGGGTATTTTCCTTTGAAGTAATTAAGGAAACCGGTGTTTGGGGGTGGTGGATCTTTATAAATCCAGTGATTGATATCTGGTGCTATCTCCTAGCAATTCAAAATACCATGGGAGATAAAAGTGGTAGAGCTCAATTGTAGCTATTTAGTTGTTTTTGGTTCTGTCATGCTTGGATTGGGTGGGAAACCTTGGGTATGTGGATCAACTTCCAATGCTCCCACTATGAAGGTGTCAGATAGGTTGTACTCTCCACAACCCTCATTGTTGATCTTGACCATTGAAAGAGTGGAAGAGAGGATTTTTATGGATCTGAATGGATTCTAGATGAACTGGTGACAGAGGTGCCAATATCGATCCTGGGATAGTAATTGGAATGTGGGAAGGAGGCTTCCAATGCATTGCAGTATGTGAAGGGTTTGGGATCTACAAAGATGGTGATTGTAGTGCTTTTATGTGGGAATTTGATGCACTGATGGTAAGTGGATGGGAAAAATTTCATAGAACGGATCCATGGGCATCCAAAGAGGATGTTGAAGGGAAGGTCAAGATCAACAATGTGACATACTGTGTCTTGAACTGTAGGGCCCAGCTTGATGGGCAATGAGATTGTGCCTTTAGAAGTGCATTCTAGGTTATCATAGGCTTTAATGGTAATGACATCATTCATTATATCTGCTTCAGTGCACCCTAACTGTTTGATGAATTTCAAAGTACATAGGTTGAGGGCCAAACCATTATCTATCATGACTCACTTTATGGAAAAATCATTAGCCATGACGGTGATATAGAGAGGAAGGTTGTGATTGGGTTCTTTAGAAGGCACGTCTATTATTTTAAAGGAAATCCCACAAGATGTAGACAAGTGGCCAACAAGGTTTGAGAATTGCATGAGGTTGATGTCGCTAGGAATACGTGATTCTTGTAAGGATTTATTGAGGATCTCTTGATGGATGGGCGAGGTGT
Organism: Thuja plicata; assembly: GCA_018584345.1. Lineage (NCBI taxonomy): Eukaryota > Viridiplantae > Streptophyta > Pinopsida > Cupressales > Cupressaceae > Thuja > Thuja plicata. The sequence goes on along the minus strand of MU227602.1, from coordinate 1,678,773 downwards.
GAAGGAGATCTAGGATGGAAATTTGGGAAAGAGTATTCCCTAGATGTTCCAATAGGTTGTATTGGGTACTAGCAGATGGAGTGATACTTGCACCTGCAACTGATATTCTACCTCGATGAGTGATAATTGCCCATCGGCTATCTGTACCCTTGACATAAATGACATTGATAGAGGACTTGACTTGGGATATGTAGCCGATGAGATTATCATAGTTGATATATGCATTTTTATAATCTTTTCTATCGACATTATTTCCTTTCTTTCCCTTCCCCTGGTCAAAGGGTTGAGCTAGGTTGGCCAGTCCTTTACTTGAGGTGTGTTCTGCAAATGCATTTTGATCGATTTTAAGGCCCACATTTGGTGATGGTTGGGAAGGAGAGTCTACTTTGATCTTGTTGCAGTCGATGAGGTCTTGGATGTAGTGTTTTATCTTCATTCATTTGATGGTTGCATGTCCCTTAACATGATGGTAATCACAATATTCATTGTCTTTGTACCATGCATGATTAGGTGTTAAGTCATCAAACGGTTGTGTTTTCAGGTATATAATTAGGTTAGCCTTGGCCATCATGTTAAAGATGACATCTATGGGTTCACCAAAGGGGGTAAATGTGCATTGTAGGTGCGAGGCCTTGGTTTTCCTTGTGGGATTGATATAGCATTTGTCTGGTTCACATGAGCTTTGTAGTTAGGGTGATATGATGTCCCTAGAGGGGGATAGATAGTTGTTGTTGGGGGGCATATGTTTTGTTGGTATGCCAGTTGGTTATATTCTGGAGCAGGTTGTTGATACATGGGAGGGGGTTGAGGGTATACTGGTATTTCTTGATGATAGGTTTGGGTAGGTGCATTGGGACAAGCCACCATGACCTGAACGTGTTATGTGTTAGTGGATCCATTAGTGACTATGTTCTTGTTCTTGTTCCAGTATCGTGATTGATCATTTTTGTTTCTATTAGGCTAGGGTTATTTGTAATGCTTGATGGCACCATCTTCTATGAGACCCCATTCAAGATCCATGCCCTTTCCTTGAATTTTTTGATAAGTGTGCAGGCAGTTCATGCACATGTGATGGGCTAGTGTGGGCTGGAGATTGTTAATGAAGATCGTAATGAGATGTTTCTCTAGAGGTTGATACGAAAATATTATAGTGAGTCCATGCCAACATTATAGGTAATCTGCCAAGCTTTCCCCTCCTTTCTGTTTGGCGTTGTATAATTCTAAGAGGGAGAGATCATTCTCGATGTTATGCACATATTTGTCCACACATTTCTCTGATACTTTTGCAAATATGGAAACTATACTATAGGGGATTTTATAAAACCAGTCAAGAGAAGTTTCTCCCAAGCTCTTAGGGAATAGGCACATGAGGAAATTTTCACTATAAGCCACTTCTTGGCATTCCATGTAAAATTATTTGATGTGGCTAATAGGATCTTCCCTTCCCCTATATTTGTCAAACTTGGGCATCTCAAAGTGTTTGGGGAAGGGTATAGCAGTGATAGATCGATCAAATGGGTAGTGACACACCTCTTCAAACTTGCATATGTTAACCTTAGTCCCTACCTTTAGCTCCTTGACAACATTCTTCATCTCCTCCCATTCCTGTTTGATTTGTTGGGGAGGGTTATTTACTTTGATTACATTGGTTGTCTGGATGTGATATGGATCAAATGGTGCTAGAAAATATAAGGGATTTTATGGAGGATACTACGGTGTAGGATAGGGAGATTGATGAGAAAAATAGATAGGTTGTTGCGGTGGTAACTATTCCGATGTAAGTTATTATTGTGGATTGGATGGTGGCACCTGATGTTATTGTCGCAATGATTGATAGTAGGTATGTGCTTGCTAAAATGTTGGGTAGATGGGTGAGTATGCATTCTGCCTGCATAAGGTAGTCATGTTGTGGTACCTAGGTATGTAGTATAGGTGTGTTGTAGTAGAACTCCCCCAGTATGCATAGCTAGATAATTGACGTTAGTGGGGATGCCTAACTGCTGTGGAGATGGAACAACTTGGGATGTAGTTGAAGATGGCATGGCTAGGGAGTTGATGAAGTTAGTTTCCTACTTCTGAGTTGGCTAGATGACATTGTGCATGCTAGCAAAAGGGTTAGCAAACTACTGCAGTGATTGTGTGGTGAAGGGATTTACCCCCTGCATCTACACTTGTAGTTTCTAGATAGATTGGGTGGTGAAGAGATTTTCCCCTTGTGTCTATGCTTGCGGCTTCTGGATAGATTGGACAGTGAAGGGATTTTCCCCTGTGTCTGTGCTTGTGGCTGCTAGATAGATTGGGTGATGGGTTGTGTAACTAGAAAGGGGTTAGGTTTTTGTTATTGCATACAAGATGCGAATCTATTGGTGTTTTGTTGTTGCGATTGTTGCTGCAAGATGGTTTAGATGACAGATTACATGGTGAAAAAAGGGTTGGTGGATGTTTGTTGTGCTTGAGAAGTGGGTGGATTGGTGCTTTGCGTCTATGTTGGGATACCCAAGGCTTGCATGGTGGCTTGTGAGTAGTTCCAAGTGGAAGATGGAGCATTTTGTGTAGCCTGACCAAATTGGAAAGATTGTGGTAGAGGGTTCAGATTGAATCAAATTTGCGTAAGAAGAACTATAGGTTATTGCAATCATACTGCTAGTTGAGCTTGGAAAGTGCGCCCTTATAGAAATAAGGGTTGGTTATAACCTCTCATGAGCAAAATGCCTATAGTGAATTGTGGTTGATGTTGATGCGATGTGGGGATGGAAGGAAGAGTAGAGGTAGGCATCATGGCACTGATGCTTTGTGTGCTTTATGGTTATGAGCTAGTTGATGTGGTTTGGATGGGTTGCGCAGTGACTGGTGGAATGCTGGTTTGCTAGGTGTTGATTGTCTTTTGCAGGAATTTTACTATAAAGGGTGGAACTAGCTGTGATGCTTGAGCGATAGCTAGTTGGATTGGTGGTGGTGCTTGGGTGGCAATGGGGGGTACTAATTGTGCTGCTAGTGGTAGACTAGGAGGTGGAGTTCCCATGACTAAAAATAGGGTGGATTGTGGTGTGGTGTGCACTATAGATGGGGGGATAAAAGGTTGCATCATCTATGATATGAGAGATCTGACTTGTGTTTATCTTTGTATGGGAATGAAAACCTCATGTCTTACTAAATGAGGGATCTCTCCTGAGAGTTCCATGGGTCATGTGACTAGAGTAGGTATTATTCTGGGTGGTAGTTGGATTCCTTTTTGCCGAATGCTTTCAAGTATGTTGTTGTTGTTGTGCCCTAGGATGGCGTTGACCATGTGCACATGTCACAGATGGTTCATGAATGTTTCCATAGTGCTGAGTGTGGGAGCCTCATTTGTTTCCACCTATATGTACTCAATTTGTTCGTTATGTTGAGGAGAAAAGGAGATCATGGTGTTAGTGTTGTCAATCATTTGATTGGATGAACTAGCTTCAAGATTAGGGTCCACATCCTTCCTCTTCTTAGAGGATCATGTTGTAGGTGGCATGAAATGATTACCCTAAGCAAATATGAGATGCAAGATGTAATGCAAGGATGTTCCTAGGAAGCTAAGGATGATGGTGCTAGGATTAGGATTAAATCTAGGATGATGAGTATGCTCCTAAGGATTAAGGATGACTTCGTGTATGCAAGGATTAAGGGTTTCTTTCCTGAGTGTAAGATCCAGTGGATGTGATTGTCTACCTATGACAAACTTATGGTCTTTAGTGGATGATATCCTCTGTTGATGAAAACCAACCTTTTGATCAAGGTGATGAGGTTGCAAAATTAAAGGGGATTATCCTAAAACAATACTTAGTTTTGAGGATGCCTAAAGATGGGGTTTGATTAAGATGTAGGTGCTAAGCAACTCAAAAGGGGACATAAGATCAAGTGAGGGATGTGATTTGGTATGATTTGGATGATGATTAGGAAGATGCTAGGTTGACTAGGATTGGATTGGATTATGTTGGATGAGTGTGTGATGTGTTTCTAAAGATGACACCTAAGAGAGGTCCTAAAAATTAATGCTAAGTGATCCTAAGAAGAGGAGGAATGACTATTTGTTGTGATGAGGCAACTAGTCATACTGTTTGAATTTAATGAAGGCAGTATTCAAATGATATTTTCTTCAAAAGAGAGAAACCTTGTTGTTATATATCACCTTGTGGAATTCTTCCCATTTGTGAGTTTCTTTCTTCAGGGAATCAATGATGTGTTGGTACTTATTAGCCTCTCGGGTAGTGTTCTTTTGTTCTCTATGCACAGGGGGTAATGGAGTTTTATCTTTCTTGTGTTTCACCAAAGTGAACATGAGCACAATTGTGATAAAAATTATCTCTTCTTAGGACTAGGCAGTGACTACGGAAAGTGTACCTTAGGAGTCTTTGGAGAAAATAATTGGTTCTATTGTTGATAGGGTAAATTTTGAGCAAACAATCTTGTAAGGGACAAAGCAACCTTGCAAGAAGCATAAAATGTTGATTTCTTTGGAAAAAGACTTTGGAATTTCTATTTGTGTATGTTCAACAATTTTTTTCACGGGTTGGTAACATCGAATACACACACATGCAGTTCTGCCTAAGGATTCGGTGAGATTGAAAACCTTTTCCCACAAACATAGGCACACACACATGAGAGATAATCAGAATACAACCATCACCAAGCACGCAATAGCTCCAGTCATGATGTCATATTATCTAAATCCAAATTATCAAGGTGGTATGAATGTGCGAGTGATCTTGGGGAAGTTACTATCTTCCTTGCATAATTTATTATCAAGCTTTCAGAGGTAAACCAGGTAGGTTGCTAGTTAGCAGTTTCTAGTTACATTTGTGGTGTCCCCGAAATTAGTTTGTACATTCATGACTCACTTAAGAGCATAGTTGACCATGCCAGTATACTGGGGATATTCACCTAGTATGTACTACCATTAGCATGACTCACCAAAGCTTGAAGGGATATAAAGCGGACCTTTGGGTCGCACCTTGTTTCTATACCGGTCGAAGGGATTTACCAGTTTGAGGTCATTCTCCAAAATGACTTGTGCTTCTTTTGGACACGCCTCTCTAGAAGAAAAACAAATAACTTAATCTTTCTTGTCACCCAAGATCCACGAAGGCAAGGGGAGAGAATACAGATATAAGCTACTTCTAGTGCATCACTTAAATTTAACAAAGGATTTTGCAGTAAAAGAAATAGATCTTATGGAAGTGTTGAAAAAAAATCATTCAAACATACAAGACACCCATTCCTTCCAAATTAAACCTATTAAGACTAAGTGTTTTCTATCTAAGACATCAAACACTCATGATTAACATGCAAGGTTCTTTTCTTTGTTTGAAAAAGTGAAAAAAAAACTTTAAATTGTAAAATAGTTGATTCTTTTCCTTTAGTGCATTTGAGATTTCTATGGATGTTCTTTTTAATCCCAAAATTGAGGTGTTTGATTGCTTGTTCAATTACCTTTAGGCACTCAAGATTGTGTGTTTTATTGATCGATTTTAATGCACCAAATGAAATGTTTTGATTCAATTCTTTAAGGCATTCAATATTGGATGAGTTTGTTTTAAGCCCAAATGAAAGATTTTGGTTAGATTTTAAACCAAAAATTTTAAAGGACCAAAATAAAAGTGTGAGTTAATTTAACTTTATCCAAAACTAGTGAGTAATTTTGTTTGATTTTAATAGATAAGTTGTGACTCCAGGCAACGTTCATGCAACCTGCATAAAACATAGTACATAATTAGTAAAATTGCATTCCCACAAGGTCAACATACATTCCTGCGAGTTCAAACAACAATCCCATAGGGGTTTGACTGAGATTATATAGGCTTTAAAATAAATTTACATGTGTTTTAATAGCCTTAAGACTTTACAAGTTACAAAATGCGTTCCCGTGATTCTGGCCTGTGTTCCTGTGAATCTTTTGTAATGCAGAAAAAGAAAGAATAGAAGGAAAAAGGGCTCTCAGCCTCGGTCAGTTTGTAGGGTCACGAAATAGAATTTCCACGAACAGACACTATGTTCCTACGAGTCTAGCTAGAAATTGCACAGGTGGATTAAAAATGTGATGTGTTGATTCTGATGACGGGATTGATGGCGCAAATGGTTCATATTTGCCTTCCAAACTACAAAAACCAAAAACCTAGCACAAGAGGCTCAAACAACAATAAACATTAGGATTTTGGTTAGTTTGCAAAGAAAATAAGATGATAAAAAAGAAATGACCCGTGAAGTGGGTCTTACCAAGTGTGCCAAAACATATACAATAAAATAGCAATAGAAAAGGAACACAATAAATATTTAAGAGCATTCACTATACTAATCAATGCAACATATAAGATTGGACCAAAGAAAGAATTAAATAAACAAGTGATGCAAACCTCTTACAAAACCCAAGAAGCCTCCTTTGTTGAATGGATTTATCCAAGTAGATTGGATGTGTGCTCAAATGAGTTTGCTCAAGTGTCAATGGATGAGTGGGAAATTTGGCATTATAAGGCTATGATGATGGATTTTGCTCTTCAAAATGGTATGGTAATAATGCATGAAAGGTGGATTGAAATGGAAGAGTGAAGGGTTCAATTTATAGGCAAATGGAGGGAGAAATAAAGGGTCAAGATGCAAACTTGAGGAAGGGTCAAGATGCATTTGAGAGAGATCACATGGATTGTGCTCTCTCAAATGCATCTCATTGTGACAAGTGTCACAAGGAGAGAGGTTTGGAAGAATGGGGGAATGTGACCATTTTGGGAGATGTGAGAGGGGAAAAAGATGTAAGAGATGGATGAAGTGTGTAAGAGGGATGTAAGAGCATTTAAGGAAGGCTTAAATGCATATGGTTGGGGATTTGAGAGATGTGACATGAGAGTTGACTTTGAGATTGGGGTTGAGTTCTTAATCCTTGGATTAGAATTGTGCACAGAGGGTGATTAGGCTTAGATTTAGGGGACAAGTGGCATGATTGGAAAGATGTGATGGGAGGAGAGAGAATGAGTGGAGGGGTTATATAATTAATTGAGGTTAATTAGCTAATAAGGAAGGGTTAGTATGTGTGAATGAGTTGGGTTGAGTTGGAACCTTGGGTTAGGTGGTAAAGCATGGTTAGTTTAGGGGTAAAAGTTAGGAGCCATGTACTCAATTTGAATTAAATAGAATATTTAATTAACATAATAAATAAATGAGGATTTATGAATTAAGTTAAACAAATAAATATATTCATTTAAATCAATAGAGAAAAGGGAATTTAATTAATTATTAGACTATGGGTTTTCATTTGATAATTAATTAGACTATAGCTAATTAATTGAATTAATTGAGCTATGAGATAACATAAATTAATTAAATAAATATGTAATTATTTAATCAATAATGTTCTAGAAAGGCACTAAATTTAATTAAACGTGTTTAATCAAATTTAGGTGTCTACAATAGCTAACTCTTTAAACCTTCCTACTTGGCTTTCATTCAAAGATTTTCCTATTGAAATTCTTCACTCACAGATACTGGAGAAAATTGATTTTTTTCTAGGTGATTTATTAGGAATAGATTTAGATCATAATAATAAGAAAGAAGTCAAATTGTTAGTCAAACTGAAAATGATATTTAAACCCGAAGAGAAAATAAAAATCATAACTAACAGATCTTTTTATGATATGCAATATACAAAATATGAAGGTCAAATTAAAAATATCTCTGTAGTTAACAAAAATTTGAATCAGGACACAATAAAAACAATATATACATCAACCCATACAAATTCAAATTTAGAACTAATGTTCCCAAATTTAGTGAGAATAGATAATGCTAAGAATATAAATTTTAAACTAAATATCATAGAAAGTTCAGCACAAGTAGATACCTCTCCTCTCAGGAATCCAGATATTATTTCTATAGAGATGATGACAAAGAAGATGGAGAGATTGTCGAGAAAAAGAAAAAATTACACTTTGAAAGAAAATGTTCAGTAGAAAAAAATTCATTATAAAACAGAGAAAAAGGAGAAATAGATGATATTAGACAAGTAGAAACTTCTGGGGATAATAAGGAACTTGAACTTATGCATTTGGAAGATAAAATAGAAGATGAATCAAGAATTTCTCAACAATGTGAGCAATGCATGTCTAATAATCTCTTTCTTAATGATATAAAAGAAAATTTGGGAATTCACAGGCAACTTATAAATGATCTTCTTTCGATTCATAATGAAATAAGAGATCAACTCCTTATCTAGGATGAAGCTCAAAGGGACTACATGGAAGGAAAATTAGAAAAGGAGATTGCTAAGGCTACTATTTTTCAAGATGTAGAGAAAGATTCTATGGAAGTACAAATAGGAAATGAGGATGCTCAAACAACCAGGAATGTTGAAGGAATAGATAATTAGAGAAGGATTTGTGATAATCTACAACTCTCATTGGAGACTCAGATGGTCATTCATACTGCTCCCAATAAAGCCAGGTCAACAACTCAGGATCATGTCCCTCACTTTGTTAAAGAAAAATAGAATTTAGAAAGATACTTTTAGCAACATTTAGTAGATACTAGGACACCACCCAATTCAAAATCTGTTAGGATATCTTCTTAGAATTACCTAAAAGATTTAAACAAGAAAATAGAAATATTCAGAATTTTATGAATTTAAATGAAATCCTACATATTAAGGAAGGAACATAAAATATGGAAAAATATAATGATTAAGAAATGAAGTTAGAAGGGCTGATTAGTCTAACTATAGTGGAGACTAAGACACATTTAGCAGCTCTATATACATATATATGTATATGAGTATATATATATGTATATATACATATCTACATATGTATGTATATACATATATATAAAGACATACACACACACAAATATATAGATGTATACACACACACACATACATACATACATACATACATAGATACATACAAATATATATATATATATATATA
>MU227602.1:1630274-1669714 GCA_018584345.1 Thuja plicata | reverse complement strand
GTGTGTGTAAATATATATATATACACACACACACACATACATACATACATGTATGTGTGTGTGTGTACAATTTTTTTTTTTGATTAGTCTTGGTGTTTTCTTCTGCAATCATTCTGTGTATATGTTCATGGGTTGTGATCCTTATATCATGTTCATGGCTTCATGCTAGACTGTTAGTAATAACTGAGAGGTGGGTGAATCAGTGGCCTCAAAATTTATCCTTAAAACTTTAACCACTTATCCTTTCCATACAAGATGCATGCCATGAAATACTAATAATGATTAACTGTCTGTCAATTTTCTTTGTCAATCCTTATTCTCCTTGATTACCGATAAGTAGTATAACTATTTGCTGAAACTCGGTAAATAAGCAGAGTATACAAATAAATCCAGAATTAACTATGTGAGATGAAAAACTATAAAGAAATGAATCATACACACATAACATATGAATTTTAATGTGGAAACCATATTAAGGGAAAAATCACTGGGACTGGTACCCCAAATTTTCACTCTTTTGAAGTGAGCCTTGTTAGGAGCCAACCATGTTAAAGGTTACAAACACACTGTTAAGTGTGACCTTGTTAGAGGATTTTATACATAGAGGTTTTCACTTAGTATTGGGCATCTATTGCTACCATCCTTGAATTAGCCTCCTTCTTAGATTGTTAATAGGTATCGGGCAAGTCCAATGCTACTTTCATGAATCAACCTTTTTGGCACTCCTTGAGATGTACCTCAATATATAGAAGATCGTTAAGTCCTTCTTGGTTAAGAGACTTGATGCTTCAATGGTTAAACTAAAATACTATGACCTGTTCATATTGCAACTTTGAATTGCAGATTTTCAGATCTATTTAAGTACATTACCTCTCTAACCAATGTATCAATTTAATCCTTGTGCTCCACACTTTTTTCTCTGTGATGTTGTGCTCACTGTTCATCGGTGTCTGCAAAATTCCTTAGCTCTTCCTTTAGCTTGTTTGATCAATACTGTATGAAGTTGTTCTTCATCAATTTCTCTTCAGTATCCTTCTTTTATTCACTCTTGTTAATCCCATTCATAAATGAATTAAGCTTGTCTCTTATATAGACATAATATTCATTGTTTCTTGATTCTTGATTCTTGGCGTGATAAATAATCCAACCAATTAGATTTAAAGCATAACTCCTGATTTGTCTCATAGATATATTCTTGCCAACTGTACAAATTATCTTTAAATAAATCACTTATCTCTATTTGAATAAAACAAAGTAGACAACTAGTTAAGTCCTTATTTAGCTCTACCAGCTAGATATTTTGTCATTTTCTAAACTCTTTGTTCTATCGGTCACAACCGACTGATCCGTCAGTGAGGACTGAAAAATTCATCAGTGAGACTCCAGTTAGCTTCGTGATCTCCGTCTGTCAAGCATCATTGGAAATTTCCTCTTCGGGAAACCTTCTGAATTTTCTCGTTGGGCACTCTATGGTTTTTGCTTCGTCAGGAAATACTGTTCTTCTGATCATCAGGTATCACTGTGACTGTTCTCCTTTGCTCTATCCATCAGTGTACACTCCATCGGTGTTGTTTATCACTTAGTGAATACATGACCTCTATGCATTGCAGAAAGCATAACCTTGATTCCTTTGGTTCTCTGAAGTCTTTTTCATTATGTACATGACCGCACAGATGATATCAAGTTGACATCAATGACAATACAATCCATTAAATGATTTAATGACTTCCATTATCTTTAACTTAACACTGTCAAACATTTAATCAGTTACATGTTATCATAGACATTCTTCTGGGTTCGTGCATCATTTGGTTTCTTCACACATGAGATCTTGCATATTCTTGGTGAGACTTTCTTGTTCTTCATATTTTTAGCCAGTCTTTGTGTTTTCCAATATCGTGAATGTTTTCTCTATCTACGAAGCTTAATGGATCAATTCTTGATGATGTTACATTTGAGGCCAACCTACTTGAGGGATCACAATTCATCTTCCACTCATTAGATGAAGATTCTTATGATTTTGGGTCTTGGCCTATTTGTGTAATACATTTTCTTCTCATTGGGAAATGTAATCTTTCTTGGTCGACCTATTCTTTGCGAAGGCCTTATATACTCTTGTAATGGATTTCCATATCAGAGAGAGAGAGAGAGAAAAGAGAGACATGAAAAAATAGTAGCTTAGCACCTGTAGGAATCTAATCTATAGATCAGACATAAGAAAGTACCTACAATAGGTTTTTTTAGTTGTTTCTCACTATAGATTGTATAAAAAGATAACCTATTAAAGGTTCTAATCAGGCCTATATGCCTAGAAGGTATCACTGCTTGCATTTTTCATTGTAACAAAATATATGATAATAAGGAGGTTGATCTTGCATTCATTTTCCCTTGTTTTATTTGGATTCTATTGTGCAATTCTAGCTACAAGGATTGGTTGGACTTGGTGAGTTCCCATTGTCCTTGACTGCATCAAGTAGTATTAGATAAAGGTTTTGTAACCTACGGTTTTCTTGTTGGGTGGTGGAATAAAGGTTATGATGTAAAACTACTAGAGATTATGAAGATTGATAGGAATAATGCTAGAGGTAGAGAAAGGAATGAAGATCCCGATGTCTTGGATTTGTTGAGATAAATTTATACTAGATTGGAAGTGGTGGAAACTACTCAGAGGAGAGTATAACATATAGAAGATGCAAGTGATGAAGAAGGAGATGAATATACTCAAAATAAGGCAAAGGAAGAAGAGAACAATGAGGCACAACCAAAGTTGAATCAAGAAGAAGAAAGGTTCATTAGAGATTTGACCAATGTGAATAAGAGACACCATTTCAATACAATTGAATATCATACCAACCTAGATTTTGATTAATTGATAGATTGGATCACAAATATGGAAAAGTAATTTGAACTTGAAGGAAATAATGAGGAGAAGAAGATAAAATATTCTTGTACCAAATTGAAAGGACATGCATCCTCATGGTGGGAATATTTACAAAAAGATCGACAGAAAAGGGGTAAAGAAAAGATCAAATATTGAGATAGAATGGTGAATAAACTAAAGGCTAAGTTTTGACTAATAATTACCGAGTAAGTCTATTTTAGAAGTTGCAAAACTTTAAGTAGAGGTATTTAAGTTTTAAGAGCTAAACTAATGAGTTTTACAAGGTTAATATCAGGTCTGGTCATATAGATGATGAACCAGAAAAAGTTGCTCGCTATCTTAATGGTTTAAGGGTATCAATATAGGATGAAATAATTCATATATAGATTAGGATTTTAGAAGAATATTACAAGTGGGATTTGAAGGATGAAGAAAATTTGAACCAAAAGCATGAGAAAAGGAAAAGAGATAGAGGAGGAAGATTTTAGAGAGGTTGAACCAGTACTAGCGCTGGAGGAGGTAGAGTTTCTACAGATCAGGGAATAAATGAGTTAGAAACTAAGGATAGTGATCACTATAGGAGGAATTATAGAATTTCCTATCACAATGAAGGAAAAATTAGTGGTGATAGAAGGAAGTTTAGTGACATTTGTTTCAAATGTGGTGAAGCAGGACACTGAGCCTTTGAATGCAAACAGGGAAACTCTGTGAAGAAGGAAAAAGGTAGTAGGAGAACAATATTTTCATATGAGGAGTCCACTAGGCTAGTCAACAAAAATCAATCAAAGGATGGAGAAACCTTGATAACTGGGAGAACCCTATTTCACAAAGAGAAAAATATGGAACCTTTATAGAGGAATCATTTATTCAAAATCATATGCAAGGTACAAGACAAGGTGTAAAATGTTGTCATAGATAGTGGTAGTTTTGATAATCTTGCATGGGAGGAGTTGGTTGAAAAAATGAAGCTATAGAGATTGAATCATCCTAAACCCTATCAGATCACATGGATAAAATATGAACACAAGGTACATGTAAGTGAATAATGTCTAGTTAAATTCAAGATTGGAAAGTATTATGATGAGGTCCTCTATGATATTTTTCATATGGATGTGTGTTATATCTTTTTTAGTAGACTATGGAAATATGATAGGAAAGATATACATGATGATAGAATGAATGTTTACACCATTGTTTTTAATAAAATAAAGGAAAATTTGTTACCTTTGGAGGATTCCCTTAAGAGTGAAGTGTTTACTAGTGCAAGGATTTGCTTAGTGGATTAAAGAAAGTTATTGGATTGCATGAGGAATGATAATATGTGTTTTTATTTAGTACCCAAGAAGTCTAAGGAGATTGTCTTGGTAGAATAACATCCTAAAGAAATCACTGGATTGTTGAATGAGTATGCAGACATCATATTAGCTTATGTCCATGATGGATTACCACCTGTAATTGTATGAATTTGATACCAGGGACTAATTTTTCCTAACAAAGTAGCATATAGGATGACACTAATAGAGAATGAAGAAATCAATAAGAAAGTACAAGATCTATTATGGTGAGGATTAATCAGAGAAAGTCTCAGTCCATGTGTAGTGCATGCAATTTTAGCACCTAAGAAAGATGGGAAATGGAAAATGTGCACTGATTCTAGAGCCATCAAGCAGATCTTAATTAAATACTAGTTTCCTTTTCCAAGGATGGATGATTTGATGGATTGTTTAAGTGGAGCTAGGTATTTCACAAGGATATATTTGAAGAGTGGATATCATCATATTAGAATCAGAGAGGGTGATGAGTTGAAGACTACATTCAAGAAAAATGAAGGATTGTATGAATGGCTGGTAATTCCTTTTGGATTATCTACTGCACCAAATAATATCATGAGGTTAATGAATGTGGTTATGAAGAAAGTATTAAATAAATTTTTCATTATGTATTTGGATGGTATATTGATTTTCAGTAAGATAAAGGAGGAGCATTTGACACATGTTAGACAAGTATTGCAGAATTTAAGGGTGGAGAAGTTGGTAATCAACCTCAAAAAGTGTACTTTCATGAAAGAGGAATTAATGCATTTGGGATTTGTAATATCTGTTGAAGGATTGAAGATAGATCCTAAGAAAGTGAAAGACATTGTTGAGTGGCCTACATGGAGCACAAAGGAGTTTTGACTTGTTGAATAACAAGGTGATAGAGAAATGAATGTTAGCTTTACATAATTTCAATAAGGTATTTCTAGTGGATTATGATGCTAGTGGAAATGTAATTGGAGTTGTCTTAAGTCAAGAAGGATGACATGTTGCATACTTCAGAGAAAATTTGAATGATTCTAAAAGAAGGTATTTAGTGTATGATAAGGAATTTTATGCCATAATACAAGCCTTGAAGAAATAGAGACATTATTTCTTGCCTAGGGAGTTTGTGCTTTATATTGATCATCAAGCACTAAAGTACTGGAACAATCAAGGTAAATTAAATTAGAGACATATAAGATGGGTTGAGTTTATGAAGAGCTATACATTTTTATTGAAACATAAGAGTGATGTGTCCAATATAGTTGGTGGTGCCTTGAATAGGAGAAGGAATTTGTTGATTAAAATGAGGATTGTGGTGCTGGGATTTGATGAATTAAAGGTATTATATGAGAATGAACCAGACTTCACCAAATCTTGGGAAGCTTTGAGAGAGCCTATTGTTGTAGATAGAAGTAAGTGGTTGGATTATTTTATTCAGGAAAGGTAGTTATTTGTGTACGTATAATTTCTATGAAGGATAATATCATTAAGGAGAAATATAATAGAGGATTGGCAGGGCATTTTCGCATTGACAAGATAGTAGCCTTGGTAACTGAGAACTACTTTTGGCTGAAAGTCCAAAAGGATGTGCAAAATTTTGTTTAGGGTTATAAAGTGTATCCAGTTGTTAATGGTGGTAGTTAGAATGTAGGGTTGTATAAACCTTTGAAAGTACCCAAAAAACAACACAGATATGATTCAATTTTTGTGGTGGTAGACAGATTTTATAAGATGAAACATTTCATTTCTTTTAAGAAGACTACAAATGTAGTACATGAAGCTGGTCAATTTTTCAAGGAGATTGTGAGATTACACATATTTCCTAAAATCATTTTTTTAGATAGGGCTCATAGGTTTGTTGCTTGTATTTAGAGAACACTTTGGAATAAGATGAAGGCTGATTTTAATTATAGTTATAATTTTTATCCATGGACCGATGTATAGACAAAGGTTGTGAACATGATTGTAGGGAATTTGTTGAGATGTTTAGTTAGAGATAAGCCAAGGAATTGGGATTTTTTCTTTTTCCTTAAGCAAAGTTTGAAAATAATAGTTTAGTAAATAGGGGCACATGGAAGACACCATTTGAGATAGTTACTAATTTTAATCCTAAGGGAGTGGCAGAATTGAGGGATGTTAGTCATGATTTTAAGAAGAGTGTTGAAGGTGAAGAATTTGCTGAGGTGATGAAGTCATTACATGAGGGAGATAAACAAAATTTGGAGAAAATGAACCAAGCCTATTAATGGAGAGAAGATATGAAGCATAGAAATAAGGAATATTAGGTAGGAGATGAAGTTATGGTATACTAAAAAATGGTAGATTTCCTATTCGAAAATATAACAAGCTAAGAATGAATAAATTTGCACCTTGTAAGATGTTGAGGAGATTTGTTTCGGGGAATGCATATGAAATGAAGTTACTAGAATTAGTAATGGATTTCTTAGGCTAAGGTTGACCATTTTGGTTTTTGGTCGGCCATAGCAAAGTGATAGGCTCACTTTTCAAACAACCCCAGGTGTCTGATGCAGGAACATCTTTTGATCTTGACGAACTTGCATCAACCAAAAAAAATTGTTTTCCTACTTCCTGTTTGATTAGTCTTATTGTTCCTTTCTGCGATCCTTCTATGTATATGTTCAAGGGTTACGATCCTTACAATACGTTTGTGGCTTTGTACTAGATGTTCTCTTGGGTATGCATGTCATTTAGTTGCTTCATGCATGAAATTTTGCAGATTCTTGGTGAGACTATCCTGTTCTTCATATTTTCATCCAATCTTGTGAAGATTTTCCCAATTGGCAAAGATTAATGGATCATTGTTGATGATGTTATATTTTTGGCTGACCTAATTGAGGGATCAAAATTCATGCTACACTCATTGGATGAAGATCCTAATGATTTTGGGTCCTGGCCTCTTTGTGTAATACTTTTTATTCTCATTACAAAATGTAATCATTATTGGCCAACCTAATGTTTAAAAAGGACATATATAGTCTTGTAATTGGTTTCCATATGTGATAGTAGCTTAGCACCAGTAGGAATTTGATCTATATATTGGATGAAAGAAAGTACATAGAATAGATTCTTTTGGTTTTTGTTGTTTGTAGAATATCAAATAAAAGGATAAATGAGTGAAGGTTATTATCATTCATGTATGCCTGGAAGGTATCAATGCTTGTAGTTAATCTTGTAACATAATGTATGATTATAAGGAGGCTAATATTGCATTCGTTTTCTCTTATTTTCTTTGGATTCTTTTGTGTGACTCTTGTTGCAAGGATTGGTTGGACTCAGTGAGTTCACATTGTCCTTGAATGCATCAATTATATTTCATAGTTCAAGCTTTGAAGTAATGGAGACATTATTTGTTCTCTAAGGAGTTTGTTTTCTATATTGATAATTAAGCATTGCAATATTTGAATCGTCAAGGCAAGTTGAATTAGAGACATATGTGATGAGTAGAATTATTGCAGAGGTATACATTTGTGTTGAAACATAGGAGTGGTAAATCAAATAAAGTTGTCGATGCTTTGAGTAGAAGAACTTTGTTGATTGAAATGAGAGTTAAAGTGTTGGGATTTGATGAATTCAAGACTTTGTATGAGGATGACCCTAATTCTTCATAACCTTGGAAAGCTTGTAGAATTTTTTTTGTAGGAGACTGAAAAAATATTTGGATTAGTTCATTCAGAATGGTATGATATTAAGAGGAATTTAGTTGCGTATACCATGGAGTTCTATGAGGGATAATATGATAAAGGAAAAAAATTGTGGATATTAGTTGGAAACTTTGGTATTGACAAGACAGTGGCTTTGGAGAGTGAAAATTACTTTTGGCCTTAGATCCATAAATAAGGATGTAAGAAAGTTTGTTCAGGGGTATAGATTTTTTCAAGTTTCAAAAGGAAGTAGTCTGAATAGTCGATTGTATACACCTTTGAAAATGTCAACTAGACCTTGGGAAGATATTAGTGTGGATTTTATACCTGGGTTACCAAAGACTCAAAGAGGTAATGATTCTATATATGTGGTGGTAGGAATTTTTACTAAGATGCCACATTTCATTCCTTGTAAGAAGACAATAGGTGTAGTACATGTATCTCACTTATTTTTCAAGGAGATTGTGAGGTTGTAGAGATTGCCTAAGAGTATAGCTCTTGACATAGATAGTAATTTTTTGTTTATTTTGGTGGACACTTTGGAAGAAGATGAAAGCTGATTTGAAGTATAGTTCTACATTTCATCCATGGACTGTTGCAAAAATAGAGGTAGTGAATAGGAGTTTGGGAAACCTACTAAGGTGTTTGGTTTGAGTAAAGCCTGGAAATTCAGATTTAATCTTAGCACAAGTAGAGTTTGCATATAACAATTTAGTGAATAGGAGTACATGGAAGACACCATTTGAGATATTTACTAGTTTTAACCCTAAGAAAGTACTAGAATTGAGGGATATTAGTCATGAAAATAGGAAGAGTGTTGAAGAAGAATAATTTTCAAAACACATGTATGGATTATATATTTAGATAAAAAATATTTGGAGAATATGAATGATACATATAAGGAGAAAGAGGGTGTGAAAAGGAGACATAACAAGATCCAAGCAGGGGATGAAGTAATGGTATATTTGAAGAAGATAAGGTTTCCTATTGGTACATACAATAAGCTGAAGATTATGAATTTTGGACCGTGTAAGATCTTGAGGGAATTTTATTCAGGGAATGCATATGAAGTGGAGTTCCTAGAGGATATGGGGGCATTTCATCTATATTCAATGTTACAGACTTGTATGAGTATCATGAGTCATATTTTTGTGAGGGTAATGGATCAGATGTTGAAAAAAAGTATACTAAGAAGATGGATGAGATAGTATAGACTTTGGATGCATAATTGGCAAAAGCATAAGAGGTAAGTAGTATAGGGAGTATATTGTCAAATGGAACGACAAACCAATGGAATATTCTTCATGAATTTCTCAAGATGAGGTGTACCATCTTGGTTTTCATTTAGCTCTAGAAAAGTGAGAGGCTCACTTTTTAAATAATACCTAGATATCAAATGTAGGAGTGTATTTGGATCTTTTCAACCATAAACAGAATTTGTTCTGTATTTTCCCTGTTTGATCAGACTTTGAATTTATTTTTACATTCATTTATTCTGGACCTTTTGCAATTGTGATCCTTACAATATTTTTGTAGCATCCTGATGAACCTTTCCCTAGGTTCACCCTTAATTTCATTACTATGTGCATGAGATCTTGAAGATTCTTGGTCGTACTCAACTATTCTTCATGTTTTTCATCCTGTTTATGTTTTTCGATCTCATGAAGCTTAGAAAATCATTTCTTGATGATATAACCCTTGTGACTGAACTACTTGAGGGATTTTTATTCATATTTATTATATTGGAAGGGGATCCTAATGATTTGGGTCCTAACCTATTATTTTTATTATGTTTTCCTTCTCATTGGTAAATATAATCTTTCTAGGCCAACATGATGCTTGTGAAGGCTTTATAAGTAATGTAATTGTTCCTAGTAGGTAGTAGTTTATGGTATGAAGATAGGGAATATTCATGTTGCTGCATGTTGAGGATTTAGTAAGGATATTTTATTGTAATCAGGCCTATATGCATGGCATGTATGAATGCATATTGCAGATCCTTTGTATATAATTTTTTGGTGATAATAAGGAAGACTGATCTTGCATATCTCTCTATTGTTTCTTGTTATTTTTTTTGTGTGTATCTTGCTACAAGGTTTGGACAGGTCTCTCTAAGTTCCCTTTAACCTTGAGTGTACTATAGTCAGACATGTATTATCTACTTTGGTGTATGCTTGTAGCAGTTTATGTTATCATTTGATCGAGTTATAGCTTTCTCGGTATCGAGTAGACAGATTACAATGAATAACAAAGACAATTGGGCATTGGATCGATCAATGATCCTATAAGGTTTATGATATTATTGGTTTTATATTTGAAGATGGTATAGTAGACATTTGTTGTGACACATATGCTTTTGTTTGAGGTCAAGAACATGTTTTGAGGTAAGATGTAGCTGACACTTCACACACTACTCATTTTTTTTTATATAAGGCCAACAATTAGAGTTATTATCTTTGATTATGGATATATAATATTAAGTTTTTGATATATTTTAGATGATATGATGGTTGGATGTGATTGTGATATGATGTGTATGAATGAAGGATTAGTGATCAAAGGTTTGGCTACTAGATAAGAATATTTATTTTGTACTAACATGGAACTATTCAAGCATTATTGATGTTATTTTTCAGTTCAATTTTGTAGATGAAATATTTTGTATGGTAGTGAGCCTCATTGTATGTTTTGTATTTGAGCAGTGATCTCTAAGTTGTAAGCATGAATGGATGTACATTCCTATTATGTACTAAAACCTTTAAAATAGTATCTTATTTATGTAGGAATAATTATTTGCAGGTTCGATTCCCATTGTGGTTTTTCTCTTAACCAGGCTTTGACAGTAAAAATCTTGGTGTTATGATGTTGTGGATTCTTTTCTTATGTTTCTATTGTTTTGTTTTAGTTATATCTAGTTTATAGTTATGAAATAAAGTTAATATAGTTTAAAATTTATAGAACACCAATTCATCCCACCTCTCAGTGTTCCTCAATCCTAACAATATTTATCGTTGAAAACCTAGTGGTGGGTTTAGGACATGGATGTGTGTCCTTAGCTTGAATGGTTACTAATTTGGATGTTGGCAAGATAATTTGCTTAAGTGTTAGAGGTTTCCGGTTAGTGTTCCTTTTGAATAGTGTAAAGATAATGGTGAATTATGAGACAGGGTTATTTTGGTTATTGCTATGGTATTTCATTTTTTCTAATATTTTTTAGATCGTGTCATATTTGTGCTAATGGATCACATTGAGTTATGTGATCAAATTTGGTGATCTTCTTGTGGCACGTTCATGTCCTTATTGTTCTTGGCTAACATATTGGCATGATTTATTGAGCTAGAGCATGTTTGAGGATGAATAATTGGATCCTTACTATGTCTTTGTCGACATGTTTTGGATCACATTGATGATTGTAGTGTATTTGATTAAATATTTGGAATTTGGGTCCTTGGAAAACCTTGATGAAAAAAGTGGATGAATTATACAAATGTAATGTTATAATATCCCTTTGTGGATCGAATGTGTGGATGCAAAGAAAGAGGATCGTGTATACAAATAGGTATGATTAGAATTTTCAATTGTGGTAGAGATATGATGTATTATGTAATTTATTGGAATTGTATTAGCATAACAAAGATGTTATTAGTCAGTTCATTATTAGTGGATTGTAGTCTGTAGTGAATTTTTGTCAATATAATTGTTGTAAGGTGGTGATCCTTCCTTTTGGTTGTAGCCCTTGTTGTATTTGAGAAGTGATTTAGGCAATCTTCCTAAATGCATCTGTGTTCCCCTTGTAATACTCCTAACTTGGTATAGTAATTTTAACAAAGTACATCATATTATGGGCTTGATCCCCACCATGGTTTTTCCCTTATTCGGTTTTCCACATCAAAAATATTGGTTTGAAGTGTTGATTAATGTGTTGTGATATTTCTTTAATGTTCTTCACTCAGATATGAGATTCAAAGGATAAAACTTGATTGAGGTTTTAAGTTTTTGGACACAGCTGATTTGCACCCCCCTTTATGTTGTGTGTGCTACCTTGTTTCTAATAATTTGTATTAGAGATAAATCCTCTTCGGGAAGCTTGATCACTTGAGAAGATTTTTGATGATAGATTTTAAGGACAGACTGAGATTTGAAGGCATTAAATATTCCATATGGAAGGGACAGATGATTGCAGACTTGAGATGCATCAAATAAGACTATTGGGAGATCACAAATAAATCTTGCAATCATGTTGTGTATCTTTCTATGACTACTACAAATGAGAATAAGAAATTTGAGTATATTATAAGAGAAAAATAAGAATTTTTGAGTGCATGTCAGATACAAAATATACAGATGTCATGGAATTAGAGACTGCACATCAGATATGGACAAAGTTAGAAGTTTTTCATGAAGGAGATGCATGTCTGAAGCAAGTCAAGACACAGATTTTGAAATGAAAATATGATGTATTGAAGATGAGAGAGGATGAAAACATCAATTATTGCATACTAAAGGTGAATGAGGTTATTTGTGGAATTAGATGCGCTAGTGGAACATTGGAGGAAGATGAAATTAATTCTAAAATACTTAGATTGCTTCCTCTTTCTTACAATCACATGGTTTCTTCTATTGAAGAGATCAGGACTGTGTCACCGGTAATAAGAGACACATTGGTTGGTAAGTTATCTTACTTTGAGATGAGCAAATTTGGTGATAATATTCCTAAAGTTGAATCAAAGCTACTATTTCTAAGGTTAAGGAAAGATATGAACCTAGAGAAAGTTCATCAAAGTATGGATCTAGATATACTAAATAATGGGAAGATATCAAGGAAGAGGAAAGAAATCCTGAAGACCTTGAAGTCCAAATTGCCAAGAGACTTCCTAAGGGAGCTAGTAAGTACCAAGGAAAGTTACCTTTTAAATTCTTTTCATGTAATAAGATTGGTCATTTTCCTTCAAGATGCTTGGATAGAGAGCCTAACTATAAGCCTAGGAAATTCAAACCTAAATATATAAATAAATGTTATTATGCTACTAATGGAGGTGTAACTAATAATGAATTTGAAAAGAGTGAAATTGAGATTGATTTTATTTCTATCAAGGATGAGAATCCAAGTTTCTTAAATAAAGAGAGAGACTTTGTTTCACAAGTGGATGAGAAACATGAATGAGTTATTGATAGTGGTTGTTCACACCACATGACCAAAGATACATAAAATTTGTGAAGATGGAGAGGTATGATGGTGGTGTTGTAAGATTCAATGATAATACTCCTTATATGATCAAAGGTAGAGGTTTCATTAAAATTGCTGGTAAGAATAACACTGATGATAGTGTTAGGTCTGTTAAATTGCTGCTTCAATGGAGTTCCTTTGGTGTCATTCAGAAAGGTTTTTTTAAGGCCTAGATCTTAAAACCTTCAAGTCATCCTTAAAACCTTAGTTTATTTTGGTCAAAAAACCCTAAGTCTCATGCATTTCTTATAAAATGGCATTTCTTTTTTATCACTTAAGTCACTTAAGTCATTTTTATCCCATGGGTTTTAATTCATCGGCAAGGCCATCTCATCTCCTAAGTTGTATTTCCTAGTAGGGCCCTTTTAAATATTTCCTAAAGTCATAGGTCCTACGGTGATTTTTATTCCTTTAACACATATCTTGAGCAGGTCCCTTTTCATCCAATGGTTGGTGTGGTCCCTTGATTTCAAGATGCATCTACTTTATCCTTTAGGGCATGGCACTGTGTTTCCACATGTCCTTCTTAGATGATGGTGGGACCTTTTCCTTTTGGGTCTGCGGTGATGATTAAGATCCGTCATATTTCATTTGATCCAACAATGGGTGTTATTCTGCTATCAAAAGATGCACGTATGTCAAACCATCATATAAACATGACCGAGTACCATATGCTATGTGGTAAGTGCTAAAGAGAATAAGCATTGAGTAGTTTAGATTTGATCGCGTGGTTGGCACTATCCCATGAAGTGGAGATTATTTTTGAATATCCATTGAGGCATCATGCCTGAGTGCCATCTGTCTATTATGAGAATATGAGGTCACCATGTTCTAAAGTCATCAAGAAGATTTTGAACCATTGGATTTGTTTTCATCACATAGTGTGTGTGTTTGTGACATCAAGACTTGTAGGGAGGATAATCTTCAAGGGTTCATGATAGGATGACACATGGACATGGTCACCGTGTTCATAAAACATAAAGCATGATCATATCTATTTGATCTAATGGATTTTATTATGCCTTGATGTGAAGATGCACATAGATTAGTCTTCAAGGCCTCACGCTTTTGTGCCATGTAGCGGTTGGCCAGACCAGATTATGATTGCCATTAAGTTAATGTTCTGATAAATCAGGAAAGATATAATAGTGTGTGTAAACCTTCAAAGGGAAGATGATCAATTTTTATTGATCAAGGCATCACGCCTGCATGCCATGTTGTGTCTTAGATCTTGGTCAGTGGTGAATGGTAATTTTAATAAGTGATCATATCTTTTTGATCATATGGGTGGTGCTATCCCATAAGGCTCAAGATGTAGGATGTTATCCATCGTGGGTTCACAATAGGCGGACAAGTGGAAAAGTGGCCAATAAAAAGGAGGTTAATCTACGGTTAGGGTTTTCTAGATCATATGGTGGGTGTAAATCCTTGAAGTAAAGGTGATTTAAAGGATACTGATTGAGGCATCACGTCATGGTGCCACCTATCTTGATCTAACTATGGGTCTAATTTTTCAATGGAGATAAAGGTATGGTAGGTTTGACTTCATCAGATGGCCAACACATTCCCTCAAATAACATATGCAAGATGGATATTCTTTGTGGGTTTATGACTTGGTAATGCATGTCCAAATAAAATCTTGGCTCGAAAGTATATTAAAAGAAGATCAATGGCTGTGTTTTAAAGTGCAAAAATATTTGAATATGGGTTGTGGATGATGGATTCCATTCCACCTGTAGTCGTTGAAATCATATTTTCAAAATTTTTAATTGTTTCTGAGTTTTTCCAAGGCATGGCATTGGTGGAACACAAGATTTATAATCATAAGGACATGTTTAAACAATTTAGGGAAATATATTCCATGCGCTTATTATTTGAATTTATTCTTTTATTTCATTATTTATGCCTTTCATTTATAGTTATTGCTTGCAAATATTATAACTTGTGTATTCATCTTATTAATTCATCCATTTATCCTATTAAGTTTTCTATGTTTTAAATCTTACATTCCATGGGCTACATTTTTTTTGAATTCATAAACTAGTTGTTGTAAATGTTTTTGTGAGTTATTTAACAAGTTTTTCCTTTTCGCAAATCCGCTTAAATGACTAGCCTTTTCCCGAAGATCGATGCTCAAAATTTTACCTTTATCGGCGAGATGAGGGTCCTTTAACCTTAAGGGAATGCGCCTAGCCCACACATGTCTAGGTGGGGTCAACGATAGTCAAAGTAGGTTAATACATAGAGAAAGTCAAGTTTCATCCGATGGATGATGTTATACCTTGATTGGCAAGATGAAGACTTTTAACCATTAAGGCATCGCGCGATGCTGATACGTGTTTCGGTCCCACTAAATTCCAAGCACTAAAAAAGATGATGCATGGTTAAAGTCTAGATATGATCTACAGTTGGCGTAATGACTAAAAGCCAAAGATGTAGATTTTTAACCATCATGGCATTAAGCCTGGTTATCTTGTGTCTTGGACCAACTGAAATATTAGCGATGAAGAAAAGGGAACTATGGTTAAGCTCTGATCAAGAAGTGATCAACGATGGGAATTATGCCTCAAAGCTATAGCTATGTGAATTTTAACCATGAGGCATCACAATGTGTTGACACACGTTCTAGACCCACAAACTATAAGATATGTAATCATTTGTTCAAATTTGGGAAGCATCGACGGTGGGTGCAATGCCTAAAGGAAAAGATGCATGACTCTTATTCTTGAATCCATTACATGGTGATGCCATGTGTCTTTGACGGATAGAGGATTACAAAATTGGGCGACGATGTTGATAGGGAGGTTTTCAAAGGTGGAAAAGCATGAGTCATCTACCCACAGAATACATCGACTTTGGCGGGATGTTAGAAGAGGATACATGTAGATATACTTGGAGGAATTTTTAATAATATGAAGGATACCAGAGGGTGATTAATTATATCAACATATTAGATCAACATGATGAAGCTATTTGACAGGCCAAAGATGATATTAATTATCAGAAGTAGAGATATTTGATAAATATATATGGTTGAAATAACTTGATTATGCAAATTCATCATGTGATAATCCAAGAATGAATTACCAAGGATTTATCAATAAATTATTTTTTAAACCTAATTGGTTGACAATTTTTCTTAACAAAGATGGTTAGTCATTCCCTTAAATGTAACTAATGTTCAAATGTTGATCATAGGATTAGGTTTTAGTTACCAAGAGGCACATCGGTGTGAGGCTTATTTGCATCCTTTGGACTACATATAAATAAGGATACCAAGACCATGTGGAAGGAGGATGATGGTTACTATAAGTATATTGGATAGTTTTGATCAACAACTGTAATGCAATACCCACCCTTTAGTTTTCTTTTCTGTTTCGGTTGTCAAACTCTTTTAGTCCTTTTTCATGTATGTGTTGGTTATTTCAGATGGTTTAGTGGATATTCATGTATTAATTTTCATCATGTTATTGATTCATTGCTTACTATATTATAGCATATTTTTTCATATGATTTATGATTATTTCATGTTGGTTATGTATATGTTATGATGTCATTTTGATTATGGTTTTCTAACAATACTTACCCTATATCTATATGCACATGGATAATTTGTATGTTTTACCTTTCTGTTTGACATGTTTGGTATGGTATGGGACAGGTTCGTAGTTACTTACATCGGTGAGATCCACATGATAAACCATTTTCAACCATTATTTGTTATATTATATGTATGCATATGTTCATCTTTACAATGACAGGTTTGCAGGTACTGGGCTACGTCTTCCCTGAATTGGCATGAGTGAGCGTGCCCTATCGCAATATCTCAATGGTAAGAGAGGGGAGAGAATATACATGCCTAAATCCATACCCTAAACCCTTATTTTGTCTTAAAACTGCACAAAAATCTGACTGACTAGCCTATCTGAACCCATCAAGTGACATGGATTCGTGAGCCTTTCTGTGTGTGTTTGTGTGTCTATTATAGTTGTTTCTTTGTTTAGATGATTTTCAATTGATTTAATGATGTTTTTGGCTTGATTTATTTAATGAATATTTATGGTAAATATTAATGTTAATAATTGCACCTTTAATAAGGTTAAAACATTGATATATTAAATATATGGCTATTTAATAATTAAATATTAATTAAATGCCTATATTTAATTAATTAATTTAATTATTAAGTCTTGATTTAAATAATTGAGATTTTAAAAATATTAAATTCAATTATTGTAACTAATTGTGTAAAGTTGAATTATTGAGTATTACTTTAGTTGCATGATTAATTGATTTAATTTAATTGAATTATATTCTCGTGCATTTTCAATTATGACTTTGTTTTTGTATTATAAAGTTGAGATGTGCATCCTTAAAGTGAAAATTGAAAAAAAGAATTTATTTTAATTTTTAATTAGATAAATAATATTCCCTTTAGGGTTTTAATTTTTGAAAACCTAATTTTCTCATTATCTATATCTTTGGATTGAAAGCCATTTTGAAGGTTGTTCAATCAGAGAGAAGGAGAAATTAGGTGATTGAGGATTTGCAAAAGCTTAGGAGCATTTTGGATTTGTGATTTTCTTTGGATTTGATTTTGGTTCCTGTCATCAGTTATTCAGGTAGGATCTTGATCTTGTTAATTCTAGCTTCCAGATCCCTGTCTTCTATGCATCTGGAATGCTAGGATCCTTTGTTTGAATCCTCCTTGTTTTTTTTATAGTGTGATATGATTTCTTAAAATTGGAAATATGTGTTATTAGATCAATTTTTTGGTTTTCTTCATGTTTGCATGCCAGATCTGTGTTTTTGGGCATAAGGGTTTGATTTTATTGTATTGGATGCAAAATGGGCATTAGGGTTTTCAATTGGAATGATTTAGTTTTCAATATTGGCCTTAGGGTTTCAAATCTAAAACAATGTCTTCTTTGTGTGAGAATTTGTTATTGTTTGAAAATTGGATTGAAACCCTTAGATTCATAAATCCTTACCTTGGAAAGAAGAAATTTTACCCTTATCAGGTTCTTGCCCAAATACAAGATTCAGATCTGGATGAAAACAAAACAATTGAGTTATTGCATGCTTGGGAATTATCTTAAAAAAATAAAAGATTAATATTAAATTTAGTGTTCTTGCCTTGTTTGCATCAAATTGCATGGTTCCTAGAAAAATTCTTCAATAATCTTCCTTTGGAACCAATCTTCCTATATTAAAAAAAAATTGTATATATATTGTGGTTATAGGAAATAAATCCCTATTATTGAAAAAAATAGAATACTTTTCCTTTGAAAAGAAAGTTATTATTATTGCTGAAAATTAATATTAAAAAAAAAGAGGTTGCTGCATTTTTAGAGACTGGGTTTATAGAAAAATAATTTAAACTATATATATTAAACACTGGTTTTGTTAATAAAATATAGTTTTAAAAGTTAAAAAAATGTATATATATATATATAGTTTTATTAAAATTATTAAATAGTATTAATATTGGAAAGAGGAATATTAATATCTATTAGTAATTGTTACATTTATGATTATGTTTTCTCACTTACTGTAATTATAGTTTTATTTTAGTAATTATTAATTAGATTAATTTATATGAGGTGGATTTTATAAATTAGTCTATAGGAGTTTTATTTGCATTTTCTTTGGAAAATTAATTATAGTTTGTTAGTAATTTTAATAGATAAATGAATTTCCATAATGTGATTATAAATTAATTTATCACTAAGTATTATTAGTCTTTTTGGAATCGTACTTATTATGTCATGATGTGTTTTTCGAGTGAAATATTAAATAGATTGTGTGTTTCTTTCTCTTTTTTGAAACCGCAATGTGTTGGGTGTATGTTGGGATCAGATGACTTTTAGGGTGAAAACCAGAGGTTTTGGGGTTTCTGTTTCCATGGTATTTTGTGTTCTTTAGTGCATGTTCATGTTGTTATCAATTTTGGTCTCGATCTTTATACCCAACCCAATTTGTCTTAATTTGTCCTATGTGCTTCTTTGAGAGTAATTATGTTTTATGGTTAATTGAGAACTAGTATATTCTTGTATGGGCAGGAATCAGTAATGAGATTTATGTTATACCTTTGTGATGTTCTTCTATGAACCTAGGGTAGGTTACCTAGTTGTGTAGTAGGGGGCGACTTGCAATAAGTGTCAAGGCTCACAAGTGGCTACCATGATTATTTATTGTAAGTAATTGTAATAAGTGATAACATAATAATTTATTAGGGTGTTTTAGTATAATATAATAAGATATGTTTCCCCACCCATGCCTGAGTGTTATTACGGACTAGGATGGGAGTTAGGATCCTTGTCTTCATGAAAGGATTACTGAGCCACATAGAGTCACTTGGAGGCCAGGATCCAGGAAGGACTAGTAGGGTTACGTCAAGGGTATACTTTGTTGGAATAATGGAATGATGTGTACTAAGAGGGGAGGGGTGAATCAATGCCCTTAAATATTTTTATCAATTAACCTTTAATGACCTGTTCTTGTATTACAGACCATAGATGCTTTTCTACCTAACACATGTAATAAAAAAACATAAACTTAATTGCATGTAAACATTCATGAAATGTAATTACACATGACACAAGAATCAGTAACGTAGAAAACCCCTATTAGAAGGTAAAATATGCGGTGGGGATGAAACCCACAAAGCTTCACTATCTACAGAATGGAAGGTGCCGGTTAAGGCTACAAGTGTGATCACTTCTGATGATCTTACCCTGTTAGGAGTAACATTTGAGACTTGTTAAGGTCTACTTTGCTAAGAGATCTAGCAACACTGTTAAGTGTGTACTCGGTTAAGAGATTTACATTAGGATTGTTAAATCCACCTTCTTAAAGGATTTTTTCTATTTGCTACAGTTGTTAGAGAGTAGAAAAAAATACTTGTTGACCTAATAGTATGCAATCCTGAATTACTGAATATAGATCCTTTAAGTGCACATGTATATGTATCACCTATAGTGATTGATTAATACCTTTGTTCTTCTTAGTAGCCTTGAATCTTGTTCTCCATAACTGATTTCATCTTCTATTGTCCTTGTACATAAAACTCTCTGTCTGATCCATAGATTTTTTCTGAGGCTACAATCATCAAGTTATGATTGATTACCTCATATATTTATACAATGAATTGACCTATCTAGGTTTCATGCTTTACAATGAAAAATCTATAATCAAAGGTTTACAACTTGACTTTGATCTCCTAGTTTGCATGTTTACAATCAGTTAGACTGATTAAAAAAATTACATATGCTTTACTTTTCCCTCAAGAAATGGTTTTAAAGATAAGATTAAAGCTAATTATAAAACTCAAGTGTTTTATCTGATGTGTAACTAAGGTCCACATTTCTTGGAATAAAAATATCTCTTGGTAGACTAGTGCTCAGGTTGCTCTGTAGTCTTTTCTCGGGGATGTCTTGTAGACATTTTGCTTCTCAAGTTTCTGTGTAGACTAGGTGTCATCATTTTATACAATAAACTGTGCTCTTGGTTTACACTGTAAACTGTATGTTGGTGTTCACTTGCACTTAGCACTTTTGGTGACCTCTATGAACTATTGTGTCAGGTTTCACTATAAACCCATTTTTTAGTGATCATATTACTCATGGTTCAAAAATTGTTTCCTTTGTATACTAATGGAAAAATATTATCCTTTAGGATTATCAATCTCCCCCTTTGGCATTAGTATAAAAAACTGATATGTGCAAAAACTAAAATGTTCTGTATGTACACCAAAATTTTTGCCTTGTTAATATGACTCCCCCTATGTCCATACCTCGGTATTGTATATGTACATGTTACATTTTAATTTATACATATATTTACTCTTCTATCATTTCCCCCTTTATCATATTATTTCCCCCTTTTTTTTGAAATAATGAGAAAGGTGTAATACTTACAATTTGTCAAAAATATGGGAATGGGATTTCTTAATGTATTCCATAATATTCTCCCATTTCTCTTTGAGGTGTTCCAGGGCCATCTGATCCAATGTTAGCCTTTCATGTATTTCATGGATACTGTCAGTGACAAACATCTCTAGGGTGGGAATTAGTGTGTTTTCCAAAGTCATGTGTTGTTGTAGTAATGTGGGATTTAGTGGTAGGAGAGCTTGGAGATTGGTTACCTCATCTCATATTTTGGATTCTACCTCTTGAATCTCTAGTCTCAACCATTTAGATTTTACAATATTCTCATAATGCAACTTGCATGCATTTTCATTGGTTGTGAGACCTTGTGCACTTGCCTTAAGATCTTCATCAATTTTGGCCAACTTGTCACTATGCTTGGTAGTGAAAGTTTCTAATGTGCAAAAATTTTGAATTATGTTTACTACTTCTGATATTATCTGTTCTATATTAGTAACTAATTTAGAACTTTTTACCATTTTCTCTGTCACTTCCTGGCTAAATTTCTCAGTAAGCTTGTATTAACACTTCTACTCAGCACATTCTTCTATTGCCTTGTCTACAAATACATTCTGCGATGTGATTGCATTGGTTAGAGATAACAATTGCTCAAGTATAGGTGCAATTTGATCAATTTTGGTTTCAGGTACAATTTGTAATAGTATATCTTTGGTTGTCTCCAAGACTTGGGAGTTCTTGTGATCCTTCCTGAGCTTGTCCTGAATTGCCTTTATTTTACAAAGTTTACCATACTTTGTAAGTGACTCTGGATCAAATGTCCTAGGATTGCCATTTTGTATGTCAATGATTTCATCCAATGTTACTAGATTTTTATTCTTCTTCTTCTTGGATGTAGCGCAGGAAGTGTGGTTATGTAGAACTATGGCTAGTTCAAACTCTTTTTCATGCTTTGGTGATTGTATGGGAGGAGTTGTGCCTTTTGTGTGCTTCTCAGGATTGGCCTGTTGGTCAGTAGTGGATGTCTCTACATCAACCTTGTCTATATTTGCAGCTTGTTGTGCCTCTTCAGTTTCCTTGGCCTCACTCTATTTCTCCTCTCCACTTGGTGCTTTCTTCTCCTTATCTGTATCTTATTATTTCCCTTGTTCATTACTGATGTCCATCATTGTGTTAGCATCAGGTTCATGTGTCTTCTCCTTTGCATCTGTAATGATATTGATAGCTTGTATCAATAATGGTATGTCACGTGGTATATTTACCTGTGCTTCATCCATGGTATCCTTTTCCTTTTCCTTTTCCTACTCGGTGGTATCAGTTATATCTTAATCTTTCTTTGGTTCATCATCAAAGTCAATAAGTGTTATATCTTTGATGATGACCTCTGTTGAATCTCCTAATGATTGTAATAGCTTAGGTATGTCATCCATAGATTTTCTTTCTTATGGTTTCAGATCTACTAGAGTGACATCCTCATTGTCATTAATGAATATGTGTTTTGAGATCGGTGTGGCCTCCTTTTCTTCATAATGAGGGGTCTTAGTAAGTGCTAATACCTGCTCAGGGCTTGAATCCCCCTCAAGTGGATTAAATATTTCATTCCATGTTTCATCAGTTTCTTTATCAAGCTCAATTAATTTTCCCTCTAGTACCTTGTATGCTCTCATCTTAGCTGAGAATTTCCTTGCATGTTTTTTCATCATTTCATCTATTTCCTCAACCTTTTATTTGGGTGGAAATATTGTTACTAGGGATATTTCCCTTATCTTCTTCTTGGTATGCAGTGCATATGTACACCTTGTAGATATTCTATCATTTAGCTCTTGTGGCATCATCTTATTGAATTTTACATGTACATATTTAAATGCAATCATTCCCTGAATGATGGATTCTTCAATCTTCTTCTAATCCTTTGGAGATAAGGTTAGCCATTTCCTTATCTTAGCATTTGATATGCTACCTGCCTTGATGATTGATGTAGCAATCTCATCAATTATTTTAGGAACTTTGTGATTTTCAGGTTGGAGTGCCTATTCACTCTCATCTTGTGTAGTGTCATCCTTGTCCTCTTTACCTCAGATATATTTTCTTCTTTTCTTCGGTTCCTATTTCCTAGTTTGAGGCTTTCTCTTATAGGTCCTAACTGTACCTTTCTTCACCGGTGAGGAATCTACATCATTCATAGTTTGGCTCCTTGTTTTTGATGCAACAGTAGTGCTTGGTTTCTTTGGTGATGGTACATCATATTATGTAGATTCAAAGTCACTCAATTGTTCACCTTTATCGATGGGTGACTGTCCCTTGGTGACCTCTTGCTCTGAATCTTTATCATATACCCAACGTTTCTTCTCAAGTGTTTTGATGATTTTGTTCTTCTTTCGGTCTATTTTATTTACAACTAAGCCTATTTTGATTCTAGCCTTGGATTCCTCATAGGTTCCAAATCTTGGTAATGATTTTTCGAGTGGTTCATTCAATAATGCTTCAATAGAATTTGTGGCCTGGTCAATGTTGATCTTATAATCTAGAGGTGGTAACCATGTTGTCCTTGGTATAGATGGTTTTATCAATGTGGTATTGGTATCCACTATGAAACATATATCATACTTATACTGTTCCACTAGTTGTTCAAGTATCCTCATTCTTTTCTTCATTCTATCTTTGAAGCCAGTGAAATATGCATCCATAACTGATGTGAAATTATCCCCTAGTGACTTGATGTGTTCACTAATTTGAGATATTATTGATCAGGTAGTGTCCCAAGTGACATACTGACAAAGGGGAAAAATTATTGAAAGTAGAAGAATATACACATGAGAAGTGAACCAAACTTACATGAATTATATTTTTTTGATCTAATGGTTTTCATGTTCTCCTCTAGTTGCTTTAGTAGAAGCTCTGATAGGTCCAGCTATAATCCCTTCTTCATGATCTTTTAGGCAGTGTCAACTCCACCACATGCTATGATATTCATTCTACTAGCTTCAAATACCTTGTATCCTAGTACACATGCACCAAATTTCAGTTCTGGATCGGTGATGGAATTAAACTCTAAACCTCTTCCATCGCATACTGCACCTTTCATCTTTTCTATATCGGGGCAAGGAGGATGTTTGAGTGTTTTGGTCTTGTCGGTTACTGGATAACCGGTTACTGCATGAATACCATCTTTAGTGATTGGTTTTGGCTCGTCCAACCACATTTTTCTATCATGTACTCTGATAAGAACTATCCTAATCCACTCAGTTTTGAATTCCTTCAGGAACAATAGGGAATTTGTCAACCCTTTTACCTCAATGTGTTTATGTTCATCCTTAATGTTTCCATCTATGCAAAGCTTCTTATAAGCTTCTTCAACCTCGAGATCTCTGATCTCTATAACCTTACAATGGATATAGGCTTGGACATCATTGAATAGAAAAACCCAAGGTGCTATGCTTGAGAATGATCCAGGGTTGTCGGGTTGTGAAGAAACCTCGGGGCAGAATTTATACTTAGGTTATTCATATGTGGAGTTCTTGATTAGATTGAAATTTTTATCTTTTTCATTCTTAATCTTGGAAATGCGCGATGTGGTTTCCATGTTTGGTAGAATTAGGGATTTCTCCATAAATAATTTGAATTTATCAGTGAGTCTTAGATACTCACTTGATCTGTTGTAGTTGTTGTGAATCTATCGGAGTAGCCCTGAATGTGCTTGTGAGTCACTTGCAATCTGGTTGTTCTTCTTTTCTTTGTTCTTCACTCTGCTCTTTACTCTTAATCTCTTTGTGAAAGAATGATCTTTACGTCACCCTTTTATAGATGATGCCCTAAGTGGTGCAATAAATGGTTTACCTACTTCTCATTGGTTGAAGACAGAGTCTCTTAGGAAAAATACCAACTTCATTCCTGGTGAGAATGCGACACTCGGGGTAAGTATCAACTTGGTTGTACTAGTCATATGTTCAGTGATGACACTCAGTATGTTGCAAAGACTTCATTTTCTTTTTACATGATTATCGATGATGCTCGGTTTACATTAATAACTTGGATTTTATATGTACACCGATGCTTCTTGGTGTGAATTAACCGGTGAGATAGGATTCACAGATTTATAACAAGTAATAACATAGGGCATCTTCTTTCAGTCTAATTTGGCATATTATTAATGTATATTGGAACTGATGTAAAATATAGCTTTCTATAGTGTAGTTCCATACTTACTTATTTTGCTTAAGTGGAGGTGGTGATGTCACCAAATCCATTAGATGAGAGGTCACCAATTGTGGTGCTCGATCCAACATCATCTTTGCTTGTATCTTTCCTCCACATTTTATTTCTCATTGTCATGATATCTTCAATGGTATTTCCATTAGCAAAAGTGCTTGACTTTGTCACTCGGTCTTTGTAGTCCTTTCTTAGATGACCAACCTTATAATAGTGTAAACATGCCATTCTAGAGTTAGTCCAGCTTCTAGACTTTCTTGTCTATTTCCTCATGCAGTTTGCAGCTATGTGTCCATATCTACCACATGTTGTGCAATTTTCCCATGTGTTGTAATCCAAAACATATGAGTTACTGACTCTTCTTGGTTGATAAGCATTATCTTGTTCTTTTGGCTTCCATGCTTTCTTTTTCTTCTTCCTGCATTCAAGATTTGTGTGCCCATGAATTTTGCAAGTAGAGAAATATTTTTCCATGTAGGTTTCCTTCTTTGGTTGTTTCACCTTAGATCTTCTTTCATGTGCTTTGTGTCAATGCTTGTTACAGTTATAACATTTATCTATGAATGTAGATGTGGATTTAGGATACCTTTAGCTTTTCTCCTACAAACATTTGATGTGTGGCCTAGTTTTCCACATTGATTGCATGACTGATTCCTTGGTCTTGGATTTGTGTAATATATTTTTGATCAGCTTGGTTTGATGATTCTCCTTTCTTGGTATACCCTAGACTGGTATTGTTATTGACTCTTCTTTGTTCATTCAAAAGATCATCCATTCTTTTTGTACTCTCTTCAACTTTCTTGATCATATCATTCTGTTGTTGCTAAATCCTTGCTTCATTCTTTAGTCTATAATTTTCTTCTCTTATCTCACCAATAGATTCTAATTTCCCATTGAGTTCTATGTTCACTCAGTTTTCCTCATGAATCATAAGAACTATTTGATTGATGATCTCATGATGATGTTCAGTAAGTCTCTCTCTCTCTCTCTCTCTCTCTCATATTTTTTCAGTGATCTTCCTCATGTCATCAATAGCTAATGTTCTTTCTTATTCAACTTGTCTAGCATTGTTCATAACATCAATCATCCTTACCATCTATGTCTCTTGACCAATTTGCAGTACCTTTACTTTCTCTTTCAGATGTTGATTGATATCATTCTGACTTATAATACTTCCTTCAGATGTGTCTAATGTATTGATAGATGTAGGTCCTGATGACTCAAACAAATTAGGTATCTATTCTTCATGATAGTCTATTTCATTGCAACGAGATGCCATAACTTTTCTTTCATCTAGTATCTCTCTCATCTTGATTCTTGCTTCTTTGTATTTCTCATATAATATTTATATCTGTAACTTCTGATTCTCCATATTCTTATCAATCTTGTACCTTTCCATTGTATGATCTTTTCTCTCAAATGATTTAAACTTTTCCAAATAAGAGATCTAGCTCTGATACCAATTTTTGGAATAATGGAATGTTGTGCACTGAGAGGGGAGGGGTGAATCAGCACCCTTAAACATTTTTATCAATTAACCTTTAATGATCTATTCTTGTATTACCGACCATAGATGCTTTTCTACCTTATGCATGTAATAAAAAAACATACACTTAATTATATATAAACATTCATGAAATGTAAGTACACATGACACAAGAATTGGTAATGAAGAAAACCCCTCTTAGAACATAAAAATTGCGGTGGGGATGAAACCCATAAAGCATCACTATCTGTAGAATGGAATGTGTCGATTAAGGCTACAAGTGTGATCACTTTTGATGATCTTACCATGTTAGGAGTAACATTTGAGAAATTTTAAGGTCTAGTCTGTTAAGATATTTAGCAACATTGTTAAGTGTGCACTCGGTTAAGAGATTTACATAAGGATTGTTAAATCCACCTTCTTAAAGGATTTCTTCTATTTTTTATAATTGTTAGAGAGTAGTCAAAAATACTTGTTGACTTGATAGTATTCAATCCTGAATTTATAAATACAGATCATTTACTTGTACACATGTATATGTATCACCTATAGTGATTGATTAATACCTCTATTCTGCTTGGTAGCCTTGAATCTTGTTCTCGATAATTGATTTCATCTTGCAACAACACCTAGGCTAGCCTCCATGTTTGTTCATTTTGGCTTGTACTTGAAATTAGCCAATTCAAGATAGGTTAGTTGTATTTTGACCTTAGGAAGTATTTTCTATGTAGGCTAAGTGAGTTAGTCATTAAGAATAAGGTCACATTTCTAGCCATTGTTTGTAGTTTTCAATTTCTTAGGCTTAGTTGTTAGTTGATGGATTGGAGTCTTGAATGTGTCCTAATCTCATAAATGAGGACATAGAGATGACATAGGGTCTTTAATGATCTTGGATCCTTGAGATAGAGAGGATAGAGGTCCGGAAATATAGGGAGGAGGAATAATTGAAAAGATGCCAAAAGTTTCTATTTTGTTGTCATGACAACATTTGCAATAATTGCAAATGTTGCATGCAATATGGTTACATCGGATTCTCCTTGATTATAGAAGTGGGGAATAGAAAAAAAAGTCCCTAAAATGGTGGAATAAGGCATATAGTGTAGGAGAGACTCGAATCATGCAGGGAGTGATTTCATTGTAACATTTTGTGGAGAGCAATACAGTCTGCAATTTTGTGTTTTCAGAATTCCCAAGTATTTCCTTGTGATAGTCATACTTTATGGATTGAAAGCTTCAAAGTAATGGTTTTTTTGTGTTCTTAGGAGGATTAGAGACACTTTTTATTCAGTAAGTTAGTTGATTAGAGTTAGTATTCAGTCATAGGTAAATTTTTTTGTGTTTAAGTAGTTCATTGGTCCTGTCCTGACCAGTCAGTCTAAATATGACTCCCCCATGAAATCTAACCATGGGAAATATCCAAGGGTAGATGGAAATGTTAGGGGAGTTAGTAGTGTACATATTTGTAGAGTTAGGAGTTAGGGAAAGGAAAGTAGCTATTTTTAAGACCAAGCCCTAGGCAAGCATCCACTGTCCAGTTAGTGGTTTGGTGGAGAAATAGTGAGTTTCCATGAGCAGGGGAAGATAGATTTGTATGGTTGAAGTACATGATAAGTTAGGGTTTTGTGTTACCTTGACATACTGAGTTTGTCGAGTTCATACCAATCAGTGGAGATAAGTTTTGGAAAATTTTAGCATAGTGTTGCAGACTGTCCTAGTTTTTAGGCCTATTAGCCCTATAAGACCTAGTTTGTAGGAACCCTATGTACGGAGGGATACTGAACTTAAAACCTTAAAAAAATGTCTTGTAAGGTGATTAAGGGTATTTGGATATGGTCTTATATTTTCAAGTTATTTGGGAAAAGTTTGAATTTAATTGAGAAAAACACCCAGGAAAGGGCTACAAGGAATTAGGCCTCCTTAAGCCAAAAAGTGTGAACTCGATTTCAAAGAGTGAAGAGATCCCTCAAGATGGATTCCAAACTGATTGAATGTGATTTCTACATGTTGATAGACACCCCTACAAATGAATCAAGAAGGATAGAGTGAAAATTGGCATTTAGACTCTTCTAAGTGCAAGTTTGAGAAGTGGAGATTGAACTAACTATAGGGTGTTAGTATTTCAAAAGGGTGAAGCACAAGTGGAGACTCTTAGAAAAGAGTAGGATTAGGGATTAGTTAATGATCTAAGCCTAATAAGGACCTAGAGGAGATTAGGATCCTTGGAGAAGATAGAGAAGATCTTCTTGGTAGATTGTGCAAGCAAGCCCCTTGGAACACTTACATCATATTGGTATCAGAGCTTGATTAAAGATCAGGCTTGTGGTGGATGTTTTAGCCTACTAAATCAGTGGGAAATAATACACCTAGAGGATCAGAAAAAGGCAAAGTCATGGTGACTAATGCTAAGCTAGCCAAAAAGGTGGAAGAACAGGAAGAAGACAACAATTCATTAAGATAAATATTGTCTCAAATGGAGCAACTCTTGGGAGAAGTCCAAGACAAAGCTGAGAAGATGAAAGATAAGATTGACCAGAAAGAAGAAGAAGAAGCAAGGGAGAAAGGAGTGAATATAGAAGAATAAGCTCCAACTCCTGATCCTGTCAGTGATCAAGAACCCTTCTGAAAGGCATTAAAGGCTTTGAGTGGTAAAGCTTTGGAGGGTGTCCCACTATTTAGTGGACAAATGGATCCAGATTTAGTACTGGATTGGATAGACAACATAGAGAACCATTTTGAATGTGATGGTATCACAGAGGCCCAAAAAGTGAATGTGGCCAAGTCAAGATTGAGTGGTTCAGCTCTCACATGGTGGAAGTTTTTTCAAACTGAAAGAGAGAAAGAAGGAAAGAGTCCTATAGCCACATGGAAGGGCATGGTTACTAAGATGAAGAAGACCTATTTATCTGATGATTATGAAGTGTAGCTACATAGGAGGAGACATAATCTTAGAAAAAAAGACTTAGATGTTCAAGACTACACTGAAGAGCTCCAAAAGTTGTGCCTACGGTCACAAGTGGTTGAAGATGAAAGCATCAAGCTAGCTAGGTATATGAATGGACTTAAATGGTATATTCAAGAAGACATGAGCCTAGTGAACTTCAAAACCATCTACGAATGCTATCAAATGGCCTTGAAGATAGAAGAAAAAGGCAAGAGGATGCAAGAACAAAGTTCTAAAGGAAGAGGTAGAGGAAGAGATAGTAGAGGACAAAGAAGTGGATATGGTGGAAGGAGTTCAAAATCAAAGACACAAGGAGATGTCAAATACAATGAGTAGCAAGAAGCAAGTTCCAGTAGAAGTGGTAGAGGAAGGAACTCCAATTAAAGAGGTAGAAGTAGTGGACAAGGAAGAGGTAATTACTATGCCAATATGAAATGTTACCATTGTAACCAAATGGGACACCCTACCTATAGGTGTCCAGAGAAGGGTAGTACTTCTCAAGGAGGTAACAAGAGGACTAATTTGGTCCAAGAAGACATAAGTACAGCTGATAAACCATTGAACTCAGAGGAAGGTGAGAACCTCATGATTAGGAGAACATTGATCAAGGAGCCAATCAAGGAGGATCCAAGCCAAAGGAGGTCTTTGTTTAGGATCAAATGTAAGGTGATGGGTAAAGTATGTAGGGTTATCATAGACTCAAGTTCTACTGATAATAATGTATCTGAGGAAGTAGTTAGTAAGTTAGGTATGACAAGGATACCCCATACTCATCCCTACAAGGTAACATGGCTCAGTAAGGGACAACATGTCTTAGTGAATGAGCAAGCATGGGTAGAGTTCTCTATAGGGAGATATAAGAACAAGGTACTATGTGATTTACTACCCATGTATGCATGTCACTTTCTACTAGGTAGACCATGGAAACTTGACCGCCAAACTATCCATGATGGAGTGAAGAACTCCTATACTTTCAAGAAGGATAACATGACTTTACAAATTTAGTCATTATTAGAAGATGTAGAAGCGAAGACAGTTGGTCCCAATGTACTAATGGTGAGTGAGAAAGAGTTCATGGAGGCCATGGATGAAGGAGAAGGAGTTGGTTTTTTTCTAGTGTTGAAGCCCAAGGAAGAGGAAGACAAAATAGTGAAGAGGATAGAGCTACCACAGGAGATACAAGAAATGTTGTAGAAGTATGAAGGCATTGTAAGTGATGGAAAACCATCAACCTTACCCCCTAAAATACCCATACACCATAAGATTGACCTTATTCTTGGATCTACCCTACCCAAGAAGGTGGCCTACAGGATGATACCTCAACAGAATGAGGAAATAGCTAGGCAAGTTCAAGACTTACTAGAACAAGGTCTTATAAGGAAGAGCATTAGTCCTTGTGTTGTACCCACAGTCCTAGCCCCTAAGAAAGGAGGTACTTGGAGATTGTGTACTAACTCCAGAGCCATAAATAGGATCACTATTAGATATAGGTTTCCTATCCCTAGGATAGAAGACTTGATGGATTGTTTAGGAGGTGCAAGGTACTTCACCAAGATAAATTTAAAATATGGCTATCACCAGATAAGGGTGAATGAAGGAGATGAGTGGAAGATATCCTTCAAGAACACTAAAGGGCTGTATGAATGGCTAGTCATGCCATTTGTCTTAACAAATCCACCATCAAATTTTATGAGGTTGATGAATGAAGTACTTAAAGACCACATTGGCAAGTTTTTAGTGGTATACTTAGATGATATACTCATCTTTAGTAAGACAAGAGAGGAACACCTCAAGCATGTGGAATTAGTACTCAAGAG
This sequence comes from Thuja plicata, assembly GCA_018584345.1. Classification (NCBI taxonomy): domain Eukaryota; kingdom Viridiplantae; phylum Streptophyta; class Pinopsida; order Cupressales; family Cupressaceae; genus Thuja; species Thuja plicata. Next base: position 1,638,304 of record MU227602.1, on the reverse strand, counting down.
GCTACATGAAGAGAAGTTAATGATTAACTTGGAGAAATGTGAGTTCATCAAAATAGAGCTAGTGTACCTAGGATTTGTTCTATCTCATGGTAATATTAAAATGGACAAGAGTAAGGTAGAAGCCATTATGAATTGGCCCACTCCAAGGAAAGAAAGAGAGGTAAGGATTTTTCATGGCCTTGCTCAGTATTATAGGAATTTCATAAGGAAATTTAGTGATATTTGTGCCCCAATGTTGGATACAATCATAGGAGGAATGAAGACCAAATTCATGTGGAATGAACAAGCCGACAAGAGATTTGAGTTGCTAAAGGAAAATATTGCTACCCAACCATTGTTAGTCTTACCAAGCTTTGAGAAGCTTTTGACAATTGAATGTGATGCAAGAAACATAGCTATTGGAGCTGTCCTAAGCCAAGAGGGTAGACCAGTAGCATTTCACTTTGAGAAGTTGAGTGAAGCAAAGAAGAAGTATTCTTCTTATGACCTTGAGTTGTATGCATTGGTTCAAGCCTTGAGAAAGTGGAGGCAATACTTACTACCTAAAGAGTTCATTGTTTATTCAGATAATCAAACCTTCAGTTTTCTGTATTCTCAAGAGAAGTTGAGCCACAAGCACATGAAGTGGGTTGAGTACCTGCAAGCTTACACCTTTAATATTAAACATAAGAAAGGTGTCCTAAATCAAGTTTCTGATGCATTGTCAAGAAGATCTCTTACCATTCAAGAGATTCAGTTTAAGGGCACGGGAATAGATCACTTCAAGGATCTATATGCTGAAGATGAGGACTTTGTAGACATTTACAAGGTATGTGCTAAATACAAGAACCATTTTCATAGTGAGTATGTTGAATATACTTTGCAAAGTAACCTTTTGTTTAAAGGAAATAAGCTATGTGACCCTAGAGGTTCCATTAGGGAGAACATGATTCAAGAGAAGCACAATGGTGCATTGAGTGGTCACTTTGTGATCACAAAGACACAAGAACTATTCCAAAGGTTCTACTATTGGCCGAGGATGAATATTGATGTCAAGAGCTATGTAGAGAGTTGTAATGTATGTCAAAGAGCCAAGGGTACTTCATCAAATGCTGGCCTTTATCAACTCCTACCTGTTCCTACTAGACCATGGGATTGCTTGAGCATGGATTTTGTAGTTGGGTTACCCAAAACAAGACAAGGTAAGGATAGTGTGTATGTGGTTGTGGATAGGTTTAGCAAAATGGCTCACTTTGTGCCATGCAAGACCACTAATGATGCCATCCAAATAGAATCTCTATTCTTCAAAGAGATAGTAAGAATCCATGGGTTACCTCAGAGCATTGTGTCTGATAGAGACACCAAATTTATGAGTCATTTTTGGAAGACTCTTTGGCAAAGACTAGGCACTAATTTTTCCTTTGGATCTTCCTACCATCCTCAAAATAATGGACATACCAAAGTGGTGAATAGAAGCCTTGGGAATCTACTGAGATGCTTGACAAAGGAGTATGGACAACAATGGGATCAACTGATTGGACAGGCTGAGTATGTCTACAATGACACCATCAATAGGTCAACAGGGAAGAGCACCTTTGAGGTAGTGTATGGTTTACATCTTAGAGGAGTCTATGAGTTGAGAGACTTGAAGGATGGAGTGAAAGAAAGTGGATATGCAGATGATTTTTCTCAAGGCATGCAAGAGATTCATGATACAGTTTGAAAAACCTTGACAGAGAACACCTTGAAACATAAGGCAAAGGTTGATGAAAGTAGGAGGACAGTTGAGTTTAATGTGGGTGACATGGTGATGGTACATCTCCACAAATCAAGATTGTAGAAGTGATTCCCTCACAAGTTATATATGAGAAGGATAGGCCCTTGTCCGATCTTGGCTAAGTATGGTGATAATGCTTTCGAAGTAGAACTCCTGAAAGACAGTGGACTGTCACCTATGTTCAACATTGTAGACTTAGTCCAGTATAAAGGACCAAAACAAGACTTGGATCAGAGTCTTCAAGAGGTCATGAGAGATGTGAAGGAGTTATAATTACCATCTGATATAGTCACAGGAGATGATAGCTTACTGGATACCAGAGTATACAAGAAGACCAGAACCAAAGAGTATAAGGAGCACTTGATCAAAAGACATGATAAAAAAAATGCAGATGTAGTATGGGTCAAAGAATCAGAGTTCAAGAAGATAGGGATTGATCTAGTCATCAACAATCCAAGGGTGGATTAATCTTTTTATTTTGGGGAGGATGGTGTAGGAGCACCTAGGCTAGCCTCCATGTTTGTTCATTTTGGCTTGTACTTGACATTAGCCAAGTCAAGATAGGTTAGTTATATTTCAACATTAGGAGGTGTTTGCTATGTAGGCTAAGTGAGTTATTCATTAAGACTAAGGTCACATTTCTAGCCATTGTTTGTAGTTTTCAATTTCTTAGGCTTAGTTTTTAGTTGATGGATTGGAGTCTTGAATGTGTCCTAATCTCATAAATGAGGACATAGAGATGCCATAGGGTCTTTAATGATCTTGGATCCTCAAGAAAGAGATGATAGAGGTCCTAAAATGTAGGGAGGAGGCATAATTGAAAATATGCCAAAAGTTGCTATTTTGTTGTCATGACAACATTTGCAATAATTGCAAATGTTGCATGCAATATGGTTACATCGGATTCTCCTTGATTCTAGGAGTTGGGAATCAACCAGAAAGACCCTACAATGGTGGAAGAATGCATCTAGTGTAGGAGAGACTCAAATAATGTAGGGAGTGATTTCATTGTAACATTTTGCGGAGAGCAATACAGTCTACAATTTTGTGTTTTCAGAATTCCCGAGCATTTCCTTGTGACGCTCATACTTTATGGATTGAAAGCTTCAAATTAATGGTTTTTTTGTGTTCTTAGGAGGATTAGAGACACTTTTCATTCAGTAAGTTAGTTGATTAGAGTTAGTATTTAGTCGTAGGTAAATTGTTTTGTGTTTAAGTAGTTCACTGGTCTTGTCCTGACCAATCAGTCTAAATATGACTCCCCCATGAAATCTAACCATGGGAAATATCCAAGGGTAGATGTAAATGTTAGGGGAGTTAGTATTGTACATAGTTGTAGAGTTAAGAGTCAAGGAAAGAGAATTAGCTATTTTTAAGACCAAGCTCTAGGTGAGCATGCACTGTATGGTTAGTGGTTTGGTGGAGAAACAATGAGTTTCCATGAGCAAGGGAAGATAGATCTGTATGGTTGAAGTACATGATAAGTTAGGTTTTTGTGTTACCTTGACATAATGAGTTGGTAGAGTTCACACCAATCAGTGGAGATAATTTTTGGACAAGTTTAGCATAGTATTGCATATTGTCCTAGTTTTTAGGCCTATTAGCCCTATAAGACCTAGTTTGTAGGAACCCTATGTATGGAAGGCTACTGAACTTAAAACCTTTAAAAAATGTCTTGTAAGGTGATCAAGGGTATCTGGATATGTTCTTAGATCTTCATGTTATTTGGGAAATTTTGAAGTTAATTGAGAAAAACACCCTGGAAAGGGCTACAAGGAATTAGGCCTCGTTAAGCCAAAAAGTGTGAGCTTGATTGCAAAGAGTGAAGAGATCCCTCAAGATGGATTCCAAACTGATTGAATGTGATGTCTACATGTTGATAGACACCCCTGCAAATGAATAAAGAAGGATAGAGTAAAAATTTGTGTTTAGACTCTTCTAAGTGCAAGTTGGAGAAGTGGAGATTAAACTAACTATAGGGTGTTAGTCTTTCAAAAGGGTGAAGCACAAGTGGAGACTCTTAGAGAATAGTAGGATTAGGAATTAGTTAATGATATAAGCCTAATAAGGACCTAGAGGATATTAGGATCCTTGGAGAAGATAGAGAAGATCTTCTTGGTAGATTGTGCAAGCAAGCCCCTTGGAACACTTACATCAGTCAGGTTGCACTATAAACCTGTCTTTCGGTGATCATGTTACCGACAGATCAAAAAATATTTCCTTTGTATACTAATGAAAAAATATTATCCTTTAGGATTATTAGACTTATGTGATGACACTTCCCTATACATATCTTAGGTTATCCTACGTGTGTCAGTTACCTCTGGTATTGTGTAGATTTCCTTATTCTGAATCAGAGAGTTTCTAGGTTCTTCCTATACATTTATGTATGATGTCTTTTATACCTTTGTTGTTTCTTTCTTTTTGTATACCTGTGTGAGTGGGCCTATTATTAGATCATCAACATGATAGGTGGACCTATGGTTCCATGAGGTCAGGTGATAGTGATTCTTATTACCATTGAGATATGACGTTCATCTTCATGCTTGGATGATTCTTGTTGCAGTTCTATCTTCTTCATCTTCTAGAGACTTGTTTAGTTTCATGAGTTGTAAATTTGTACCATATTTGTATATTGGTTAACATCATTTTAGAGGATGTATTGTATTTTTATGTATTATTGCATACCCTATGACTTGTGCTGTGGATGTTGATTCTTTCATGTGTACCTTGGGTATCAGTTGTATATGTAGTCTTATTATATGACATGTAAATTATTGGATTCAATTGATGCATCCTTTATGTTAAGTTATTTATAGTTTTTCTCATAGATTAGTTTTCTTAGGTAATCCTATGGTAAGGAACCCTCAATATTTGTAACCTTGTTTAGTTGTATTTATGTGTATGTCATTATCTCATTATGTTGCTTCCACATTGTTATCATTATTATTTGTAAACATTAAAAAAAATTATCATGTTAACTTAGTTGCATGTCTAGGTTAGTTCTCCTGGGTTCCCTAGTGGGGCATTACACTTGGTATCAGAGATCACATTTCTACACTGGGGGCTCAAGGAAATTTGTATGCCCATTAGTTTTCTTTTGTTTTTAAAACTTGAAACAAACATAGTCATTAAACTCTAATGTATTTAAAACTATTGCTTTGTGTTTATTTATTTTATTTTTTCACTTTTTTGGTTTTGGTTTTGAGTTGTTGTTTGGTTCTTTTGGTTTCTTCAAGTATGGATTCTGTTGAGTCTAGAGTTGTTGCTAGGAGCCTTGATCAGGATCAGGTCGTGAATATTCAATACCTTGTCAGAGAGCTTAATGACCTCACTGATGGAGGATTTTGAGTTTTTCAATCTCGAGCCTTTAGGGATGTAGTTACTAAGGCTGTGTTGGTTGAAAATAATCATCCTACGTAATCGAAGGGTGATCTAAAACAACAGAGTAAGGAACTCTCTCTTGATCGTAGTGGTGGTTCTCGAATTAGGAATTTCCATAATATTCAGCGCAACAAGAGAAAATAGACAGTTCATCCTAGTGGACCTACTTCTATTTACAAGGGTAATAAATCACAGGGAGTTGGGAGCTCTAGGAACCCTCATATAGCTTTGAAGGATAAACAGAACTAGTAGGGTAAGAAATTCTTCCATGGTTATAGTGGTGGGTCACAGTCAGGGAACTATTGCAACTAGCAGCACAATATGCACAATAGGACTGATCAACCAGTTTAGAGTTTGCATCAGGATGTTAGTAGGGATAGTTTTTAGCAGTTTAGTGCAGCTTCACTTAGAGGAGGTGGTAGTAGAGGATCTTGTTTTTCATGTGGGTAGTTTGGTCATATTGCGGTCAATTTTCCTCAGTGTGAGACACAGTTCTCAGGGAAGAGGCCAATGGAGTTTTAGCCTATAATTGGGAATGTTGGTGGTCTCACAGAACGTATGTAGGCTTTGATCACCCTTTAGTTGTGTATCATGCTACTTTGAGTGGGATTACGAATAGAGGACCAGTAGATAATTTTATGATTCCTATAGTAGGGAATGATCCCCAGTGTTTGAATTAGAGACCTGGTAAGGGTCCTATGGGATCCACACTTTGAGTCTTTTGTGACTCGGTAGGATTCTTTGTGTGGAGAGATACATATATCTATCTTTGTTGTATTCTTCCGATAGTAAGCCTAGTTTTAGGGGAGGAGGATGCAATACCCACCCCTTAGTTTCCTTTTTGTTTCAGTTGCTAAACTCTTTTAGGGATTTTTCATGTATTTGTTGGTTATTTTAGATGGTTTTGAGGATATTCATGTGTTACTCATTATGTTATTGATTGATTTCTTAGTGTATTATATCATATTTTTGCATATGGTTTATGATTATTTCATGTTGGTTATGTATATGTTATGATGTCATTTTGATTATGGTTTTCTAACAATAATGACCCTATATCTATATGCACATGGATCATTTGTATGTTTTACCTTTCTATTTGACGTGTTTGGTATGGTATGGGACATAGTCATAGTTACTTGCTTTGGTGAGATCCATAAGATAAACTATTCTCAACTATTATTTTTTATATTATATGTATGCATATGTTCATCTCTGTGAAGACACACTTGCAGGTACCAGGATACATTTTTCCTGAATTGGCAAGAGTGAGTGTGCCCCATCACAATATCTCAATGGTAAGAGAGGGGAGATAATATAAAGGCCTAAATCCATACCCTAAACCCTTATTTTGTCCTAGAACTGGACAAGAATCTGACTGACTACACTGTCCAAATCTGTGAAGTGACGTAGATTCGTGAGATTTTTTGTGTGTGTTTGTGTGTCTATTCCAGTTGTTTCTTTGTTTAGATGATTTTTTAGTTGATTTAATGAATATTTATGGTAAATATTAATGTTAATAATCGCACCTTTACTAAGGTTAAAATATTGATATATTAAATATATGGCTATTTATTAATTAAATGCCTATATTTAATTAATTGATTTAATTATTAAGTCTCGATTTAAATGATTGAGATTTAATAAAAATTAAATTCAATTATTGTAATTAATTGTGCAAAGTTGAATTATTGAGTGTTACTTTAGTTACATGATTAATTGACTTAATTTAATTGAAATATATTCTCACGCATTTTCAATTATGACTTTGTTTCTATATTATAAAGTTGAGATGTGCATGTTTAAAGTGAAAATTAAAATAAATAATTTATTTTAATTTTTAATTAGATAATTAATATTCCCTTTAGGGTTTTACTTTTTGAAACCCTAATTGCCTGGTTATCTATATCTTTGGATTGAAAGCCATTTTGGAGGTTGTTCGATCAGGGAGAAGGAGAAAATTGGGTGATTGAGGATTTGCGAAAGCTTAGGAGCATTTTGGATTTGTGATTTTTTTGGATTTGGATTTGGCTCCTCTCATCACTTATTAAGGTAGGATCTTGATCTTGTAAATTCTAGCTTTCAGATCCGTGTCTTATATGCATCTGGAATGCTAGGATCCTTTGTTTGAATCTTCCTTGTTTTTAATTATGTGATTTGATTGCTTAAAATTGAGAAAATGTGTTATTGGATCAAATTTGTAGTTTCCTTCATGTTTGCATGCCAGATCTTTGTTTTTGGGCATAAGGGTTTCATTTTATTGTATTGGATGCAAAATGGACATTAGGGTTTTCAATTAGAATGATTTAGTTTTCAATATTGTCCTTAGGGTTTCAAATCTAAAAAATGTCTTCTTTGTGTGAGAATTTATTATTGTTTGAAAATTGGATTGAAACCCTTAGCTTCAAAAATCCTTACCTTGGAAAGAAGAATTTTTTCCCTTACCAGGTTCTTGCCCAAATACAAGATCCGGATCTACATGAAAACAAAACAATCGAGTTATTGCATGCTTGGGAATTATCTTAAAAAAAAAATAAGATTAATATTAAATTTAGTGTTCTTGCCTTGTTTACATCAAATTGCATGGTTCCTACAAAAATTCTTCAATAATCTTCCTTTGGAACTAATCTTCCTATATTCAAAATTATATATATATATCTATATATATTGTGGTTATGGGAAATAAATCTCTATTATTGAAAAATATAGAATACCTTGCCTTTGAAAATAAATTTATTATTATTGCTGGAAATTTATATTAAAAAAAAGAGGTTGCTGTATTTTTATAGACTAGTTTTATAAAAAAAAAAAAAAAAACTATTTATATTAAACACTCGTTTTGTTAATAAAATATAGTTTAAAGATTAATAAAAAAGTGTATATATATATA
>MU227602.1:1616996-1629788 GCA_018584345.1 Thuja plicata | reverse complement strand
TATATATATATATATATAGTTTTATTAAAATTATTAATTAGTATTAATATTTGAAAGTGGAATAATAATATCTATTAGTAATTGTTACATTTATGTTTATGTTTTCTCACTTGCTATAATTATAGTTTTATTTTAATAATATTAATTAGATTAATTTATATGAGGTGGATTTTATAAACTAGTCTATAGGAGTTTTATTTGCATTATCTTTGAAAAATTAATTATAGTTTTTTAGTAATTTTAATAGATAAATGAATTTGCATAATGTGATTATAAATTTGTTTATCTCTAAGTTTTATTAGTCTTTATGGATTCATACTTATTATGTCATGATGTGTTTTCTGAGTGAATGATTAAATAGATTGTGTGATTCTTTCCCTTTTGGGAAACTATAATGTGTCAGGCATATGTTGGGATGAGATGACTTTTAGGGTGAAAACCAAAGGTTTAAGGGTTATGTTTCTATGGTGTTTTGTATGTTTCAGTGCATGTTCATGTTCTTATCAATTTTGGTCTCGATCTTTATACCCAACCTTATTTGTCTTAACTTGTCCTATGTGCTTCTTTGAGAGTAATTATGTTTTATGGTTAATTGAGAACCAATATATTCCTGTATGGGCAGGAATTAGTAATGAGGTTTATGTTATACCTTCGTGATGTTCTTTTGTGAACCTAGGGTAAGCTACCTAGTTATGTAGTAGGGGTGGCTTGCAATAAGTGTCGGGGCTCACAAGTGGCTGCCAGGATATTTATTGTAAGTAATCATAATAACTGATAACATAATAATTTATCAGGGGGTTTTAGTATAATGTAATAAGATATGTTTCCTCACCCATGCATGAGAGTAATTACAGACTAGGATGGGAGTTAGGATCCTTGTCTTCACAAAAGGATTACTAAGCCACATAGAGTCACTTGGAGGCTAGGGTCTAGGAAGGACTACTAGGGTTACCTCAAGGGTAGACTTATGTGATGAAACTTCCCTATATACTGATTAGATTATCCTACATGTGTCAGTTACCTCTTGTATTGTGTAGATTCCCTTATTGTGAATCAGAGAGCTTAGATCTTCCTATACATTTATGTATGATGTCTTGTATACCTTTGTTTTTGCTTTCTTGTTGTATACTCGTGTGAGTGGTCCTATTATTATCTCTTCAGAATGGTGGGAGTGGACCTATCATTCCATGAGGTCGGGTGATATAGATTCTTATTACCATTGAGATCTAACGTTCGTCTTCATTCTTGGATGATTCTTGTTGCAATTCTATCTTCTTCATCTTATGGAGACTTGTTCAGTTTCATGAGTTATACATTTGTACCATATTTGTATCTTGGTTAACATCCTTTCAGAGGATGTACTGTATTGTTATGTATTATTATTGTGACTTGTGTAGTGGATGTTGATTCTTTCATGTGTACCTTGGGTATCAATTGTATATGTAGTCTTATTATATGAGATGTAAATTATTGGATTCAATTGATGTATCCTTTATGTTATGTTCTTTATAGTTGTTCTCGTAAATTAGTTTGCTTAAGTAATTCTACATTAAGGAACCTTCAAGATTTGTAACCTTGTTGATTTGTATTTATGTGTATGTCATTTATCTCATTGTGTTGCTTTCACGTTGTTATCATTATTGTTTGTAAACATTTAAAAAATGTATCATCTTAACTTAGTTGCATGTTTAGGTTAGTTCTCCTGGGTTCCCTCGTGGGGTATTACATGTAACATGGACCTAAATGTATCATTTTTTTGAAATCAATAAAGATAAGTGCCCTTTTTTCTTTCATCTATGGGAATTGTTTCATTTTCATTTTCAATTTGTCCCTTGGATAAAATCTATAGATTTTCTTCAAAGTCATAGTTTGGTGTTGCATACTCCTGATTAAGTTCATAGTTTCTATTGTAAATTGGTCTTTTCATTTTGAATGGTTAAATTCAATTGATTGTGGCCACAATCAATCGGTCTGTCATTTAAAAAGTGATATTCAATTGAGATTATTGTGAATTTATCTGAATTTACATGCTCATTTCTTAACACCTTTGAAGTGATTTTTTTCTTGTAAACTATCTCTAAAGTTGTACATAGGGTTGGGATGATTTTGACTCTATTTCCCATGATAGAATAAGACACTAGTATATATACATAATGGATTATGGTTATTTGGTTCATTGTTCATAGTTTTGTGATATTATATCCATCTATCCTTTTCAATTGATATTCATATCTACAAACATTCTCTTAATGAATTAAAGTATTTCAGCTAGCATTTTATGACACACTACTTTCAGTTAAGTTTTATTTCAAGTACCTTGCCATATTTTGAGAGAGGGAAGTTTGAAGTATACTTTATCTTCTATAAACAACCTTGAGTTTTGGAGGATAAATCTAAGGTATAGGCCTACCATCCTTGGTTGCGCAGAGCCAGAATTGCAGAAGGTTTAGGCTGGTTTTTGTTGAAACCTTGTTAGTTGACCAAATCACTTGGGTATCCCAACATTGGATTGAGAATTCCATAGGAAATCCAAGTTGTTGATTTGAGCACCAATATATTGGAGACTCTACTAGGGATTTTCTATAAAGATAGTTTGAAAAACTTTTAGAATTTTTGGTAGTAATCTAAAGATTAAGAATCTATTGGAAACAATAACCCAGACTAGTGATATATTAATTTCTTTCTGATAAAGAAAGTGATGACTCTACTTTTCAAGTCTTATAACATATAAGTGATAAATTTATGTTAGGAAGAAGATATGTAAGACAAGAAAATTTTGTTGATTTGGAACCAACAAGGAGAAGTAAGGATTCAAATAAAAAGATGTTGTATGTACCACACATGATATACCCTGGTAGAGATGATCAAGAATTTTCATGTGAACAATTCCCTAGCTCAAGTCATCATAGTCATGAGAATAATGATGAGAATTTTAATCCTTTTTCCCAAGTTGATAGGGAAAAACATGAGTCTCAGCATGATACAAATAAGAAGATGATCGAAAGAGAAGAAAATGATAGGAAATGGGATGATATATTCCATGAAATAGCTAATTCAAGCTCGGATGATGAAGAAATGGTCAGGGTTCTTAAGAGGAAACTAGAGAAGATATTAAGGAAGATGAGAATACAAAGAAGTGCAGTCAAATCACCAAGAGATAAAGAAATGACTAAGGATGATAGAAATGGTGTCTAAAATACTCCTCATGGAGAGAATGGGGGGCACATTTTCAACAGTGATCATACTAATCCCTTATTTGAACCAGACAATAGAGGAAGGTGTGAGAAAAACAACAATCGGAATGAAAGAAGTTGTCAATGGGAACAACTAAACAATGGAGAACATCATAATCATGACAATAAAATAAATCCTAATGTATCTAACTAATATGAACATCACGGGCATCAAAATAATGGAAGCATGTATAATGGATATCAAAATAATAGGGTGCACAACTATGGCCCAAGAGATTATAATACCAACCCAAATGTTGGACCAAGAATGAATAATAAAGGATTCTTGAATTTAGTCCATCATAATCCAAGGCATGGAGAAATGATTCAAAATGGAAACAACTATAGAGCTCTAATGGTTTCTGACAGATATAGACAATTAGATTTTTATTGCATAAGATGATACCCTAATGACATAAAAAATTAATTAAGAAATGCGATTCTGAAGTTCTCAGGAAATGGATCGAATTAGCTGAAGTGCATTTTATAAATTTGAAGAATGTTATCTAGGAGCTTGATGAATTCAATGAGGATGTATACATGAATATTTTTGTTCAATCTCTCATAGAAGATGCAATAGAATGGTTCAGAAGTTTTCCAGATAGATCTATATTTATTTGGAATGAATTTGTTAATCAATTCATAAAACAATTTGGTGATCATAATGACACTTCTTTTGCATCACATGAATTTACAAGTATGAAGAAAAATTAGAATGAATCTGTGGCTTAATTCAACAAAAGATTCAACAAGGTTTTAAATAAGACTCCAAGAGATGTTCAACCTGTGGATGCCTTTTTGATAAATTTCTACATGGGTGCTTTTGATAATTGCACCAATTATGAAATCAAATCTCATAAGCCTGCTACTTTAGCACATGAGCTCAAAATTTTCATAGCTATTGAGAATGATAGGAAGACATCTGGTATAATTTCTAAGAGGGAGGACACTCTGTTGTTCAATCCAATGGAGCATAAGCAGTACAAAGAGGAAGATAAATTATATAGGCTTATGAATATGGTGAAAGACCTCCAAATGAATAATGGAAGAGATGACTTTAAGTACAACCAGAGTAATCAACCACCATACAAAAATGAAAAATATAGACTATTGGACATGCCTTATAACACAACATGGAAGGATGGGAAACTAGTGGATAAAGAATTACATACTCCTGATCCATTGAGAAGAAACAACCATCTCATGGAAAGCTATCCTTGGTGTAAAGCATGAAAATTACCACATTCTTCTGAGAATTGTGTTGTGGCCCAAAGATGGAAAGAGGATCAAGATCAAAATGATGATCAACAACCCATAATGAATAATTTATCGACATATCCTATGTGGGTATATAATGATTATATCTCTTCAGATGAATACTACTACAATCACCAACACGTGTCTGTCCCCAAAAAATATATGCAACTGCTCAAACTGAAACTGTGAAAATATGATTCAATTTCCCCTCAATTGGTCTGCAAAATCATGATCTCCTTTCCAAGACCTTTCCAACAACATATAATACTCCATAGTTTGGACAAAATTTGCCCTCTGAATCATCCCTAACAAACTCCATTTCCCGTGCATATTCAGTTTTGAACTTTGAAATACTTTGAAATATTTGAAATTATGCATTAATTCAATAGTTTGACTATTGAATAATATTTCATTTTAATACTTCAACCTCATTTTATATTGCACGTATTAAATAGCTTTTTAATACCATTTTAAAACCTTTTTCCAAAAAGTGACACGTGGTAGCCTCTGATTGGTCTTTAGATCCACTGGGTGCCACTTGTCACTTGCGCCACATGGACCAATGTTTTAATGGCTTAATGGTTAGATGGTGAGCATCTTTCCATTAAGCAATTAAGTCAGCCCTTGGATTGCTTTGAGGTTGCAAGTTTTTTAACCCATTTGTTGAAAGAATTTCAAATAAAAAATCATTTGAAATCTGCACATCTCACCAGAATGCGCTAAGTGTCACCCTCTAATTCATCCGCAGATCCACTTGGTGCCACATGTCGATCTCTCATTGGTTCCTCTGAACTACATTTGACTTGCGCCACTTGGTGCCTGCTATGCGTCATGTGGCATCCTCTGATTAGCTGACTGGTACACTGGGTGCCACTTGTCACTCATGCCACATGGACCAATGGCTTAATGGCTTAAGCTTATCTTCCTTGCAAATTTCTCACTAAGCCATTAAGCCATTCGTCGATTTTCGCCACCTCAAGATTCATGCCCAAACATGCATTGTCTTAAGCCTAGTCATCTGCCACATCATTGCTACGGGTCCCGTTAAAATTTGGGCGTCTTCTCCTCGGGCATAGTTTTCGAGGCAAGCCCCTAGCTCCTGCATGCGCCCATAGTCTCCTCTTTCTCTTCATATATCATACTGAGGCTTATTGCATATAAGGATTTCAAAATCCTTCTATGGCATGAATGTGGGATAAATCATTTCAAATTTTTTAAAGCACTTTATGTATTTTCGCCCAAAAGATGGGGGCCCACCACGAACTGCATTTCTCTAGCCAAGGCACCGCCATGGACTTCCTTTCTTTTCACTTCATATTATACTATGTGTGCTGGAGTATATAAACGAAACAAAAAACCTTTACCCACTAAATGTGGGATAATGCTCTTTTCAATTTTTAAGCCTGGGAGTTTCCTCTTTATACCTGTGCGGTTTCTTGCTGATTGCTATGGAATTGTTTAGTGTTTTTCTAAATTTCCTCTTTGGCAGTCTGTGCTAGATTTCCTCTAGCTGGAATTCAACATTGCACTAATCATTTCTTCCAAATCCCAGCACAATCCTCCCTTGGTTCAATTCCGCATTCTTCTTGGGGCTTCTGGCATTCTATTATGTCTCTTTCCATAGGCTGCGCAGGAGATTTGGCATTTGGCTTGTACTTTGAAATATTGAAACTTTCTTGCAATTGTGTTGGCTTCTCCTTGCTATGACATGGGTTCCATTCATGCCCATTGTGTTTCCTATGGCTTTATAGTCTCCTTGCATTAGCGCGGGCTGGGAGTATGCTGTATGGTTGTTGAATTTGGATTTACATCTGCCAATTGCATTTTCTTGAAAGTTTCTAAAGCCTTTCTTCAAATCCATTTTGAGCAGCTCCTGCAAACAGTCACATGCCTTATCTATATTTTCACATTATGCATTTTCAGGGAAGATGCCGAAAAAAGTTATGGAATTTGGCTTTACACCAGTCGATTGCATTTAATTGAGCTCTGTCCTCCATGCTGGTATCCATCGAAGGAATTGTTATCAAACAATTTGTCTGCAATGTTAAAACTGTAGATATTGGGAAGCTCGGTTGTGAACCTTTTTTGAACCAACACTTGTACTTTGACACAATGCATATATTCTTCACATACCAAACAATTATAGCATCTCGTGGAATGACATATCTTTTGTGTATTATGTCAACAAATGGATTTACATCCGCCAATTGTAGGTTTTGGAATTTTCTCAAGTGTTTTAATGAACACATCGACCTTCTATGTGCCAACTTAAAACTTCCACATCTACAATTTTTATTGTGAGGCCTTGTTTTTTCCTTGCTTTACCATTCTACGTGTGCATCTAGCAGCGAACACCTTATACAAATATTATGATTATAGCATTGTTTGGATCAACTTCCATCAACTTTGGATGAGCGGATCTTGTTACATTTTCAATGACTGATGAGAAAATGTATATGCGAATGCCCTCTCTCGCTTCAACGCTACTTCTTTCTTGTTTTGTAAACTAGCCTCAATTTCCTCAAGTTCCTTTGCATGTTTCTGCATTTTCATGTTTGTGCATTAGGTGACGCTGAAGAGCTTGATTCTCCTCAGACATTCAGACCCTTCTTGCACGGACCTATGATTGGAATCTCACAAGAGCTTGCATGTGTCATAGTGTATTTGTTGCTTGGCATCTGACAGTCTGCCCATGCACAAACATATTAGCTTGCAAAGTCGCTCCCTCCGAGAGAATCATTGCTTGTGCAATGCATTTTAATCTTACTTTTAACAAATTTTTTGGCTTTCTAGAATGTTGTGCAGCCTCTCATATAAAAATGTTGATGCCATGTGAAATGTACTCAATGAAAATATATTTTCCTTGATGAAATGATATTTGTCATCAAGTTTGGCTGCATAACTTCAACTTATATATTCCTACGAAACTGATTTCATTAATGGCAACTAGCCTTAAAAATGAAAAAATCCAGTAACTGGGACGTGGCTCTGGGCACACACGTTCCATGGTTGACATTATTCCATACTGAAAAGTGGTGTCTAATGGAACCCAACAGGTTGAAAGATTTTAAACATCCAAGTTGGCTCTTCAGAAAATTCTGCAAATTTTCCTGTCCAATAACAATGAACTGCAATTGGTTTCAACTTTGAAAACATGTCAAAAGACCTTCTGGGAATTCGAGCGTCTGGATAGTGGAAGTATGTGATATGGAGAATATGGATCTAAAAGGGTGGATCTTCAAAATCATCCAGACACATTTGGCATCCCCTTGAAATTAGCCACTTGAAGATGCAGAAAACATAAAACATGAGGAATACCGATTTCTGCAAATGGAAAGAAACTTGGAAAGTGTGCAAAAAAAATCCTCAGGATCTGAAACCTTGCAAAATTGAAGAAAATTTGGTCTATAATTAAGGGAAACCATTTTCCTGATGTGACCAATCACATTATTCAAGATATAACCTCACAAACAGGGTCTCTGACCAAACTGTGCAACTGATCTACATCAAATTGTTAGAAACTGCAAATGGAATCGGATTGGCAAATTGGACAAATGGATTCATCATGACCTGAAAATCATCAGGATAGCACATTTCTATGCCTATAATATAGGGGAGTTTTCAATTATCCATTTCACTCAACCAGGTGTGAAATTGTAAGACCTCATAGTAGGTCATTCAGAAATCTACATTTGATAGTTTGACACACTGATAGAAACTGCAAATGGAATGGGCTTAGCAAACTGACCAAATGGATTTTTCATAACTTGAAGACGGAAATTAAAGAATTATTTGACCTCTATAATGGATTAAAAAATGAATTTTTTCAATTAGGTTACAAGGTCAAAAGTTACAATCAGTCAAACAGGGCTACTCAGAATTCTGATCAATTACACAATGCATGACAACAACAAACTACCAACTTTCAGGGGTTCAAAAACTAATCAAAAAATATCAAAATGACTTGGGATTTGAAAAATAGGTTCTTTGATATGCATACTAAACATCTCCAAAGTGGTGGGACATGACACTCAATAGGACACAAGATATTCAAATGTGAACTGGGCCTGTTACAACAAATTGACACTTGGGCTGAAATGCAGATTTGGACAAGTGCTCAAAATAAGACATCACGAAACAACTCACAATTTGAAATTAATGAACTAGGATGTCTTAAAATGCCTAAAAAAGAGTGATGAGTACTTTATGTGCATGGAAAACTTCATAATCTCATCTAGGAAAATAGGCTCAAAAAGCACTTATAGGCTGGGGTCAAAATGCAAAATTTTAACATGGTACTTCAAAAACCCTTACTACT
This sequence comes from Thuja plicata, assembly GCA_018584345.1. Lineage (NCBI taxonomy): Eukaryota > Viridiplantae > Streptophyta > Pinopsida > Cupressales > Cupressaceae > Thuja > Thuja plicata. Next base: position 1,620,980 of record MU227602.1, on the reverse strand, counting down.
TTTTTCAGTCCCAACAGTGGCTCTGAATATGGACACATGCCCCATGTGGGCATGCAGAGGATTCAAATCTCTTGGTACAACAGACCACCCAAAAACAAATAAGACTTTATCTCCACTTTCTCTCTCTTCTCCTTTGAAACTTACTTCTCCAAAAATAGGGAACCTCTTTATTGAAAGGAAGCACACCACACGACTGAAGGGAAAGCGACTATACAACATGTACATCATTTAAAAAAATCCTCAAACATCTCCACAACTGAAATCAACACTATCCTCTGTCATAAACTTGATTTTCATTTACATTTTCTTGAGGTAAGCTGAAAGTATCATTCATATCAGTTTCACCAATTTTATGTACATCTTCACTCTCTTCGCTTGGCAAAACAAAATAAATCTCTTCATTTTCATAGTGTATATAAAAACTAAACACACTTTCTTCATCTTGTCCACTATGAAAATATACATCAGCATGCTCATGAATACTAATATTAAACTGGAATTCATCCTCATAAACTGATTTATGCATGCTATCAATCGGAAACACAAAGTGTTCAAACTCGACTTCACAAAATAAGTCATATGTGTCATGAATTTTTAACTCACCTTGCGTATCCAACCGACAATCAAATGAGTAATCAAACTTGTATTCACACATGTCATCAACATCAGCCTTAGAAATTATTCCACAACTCTCCAGTGTATCTTCACAATGACACACTGAATTAGCAACAACATGAAAGTAATCATCATAAAACTTGTTATCACATGCCGGATGATTTTCAAAAATTAGTTGATCATATCTTTCATCATGAAACACAACATTTTCATCATAATCATTGTCACAACTAGAAGAGAAGCAATTTGATTTCTTACTGTAGTATAACACTGTTTCATCATCAAAATCACAACTAACCAAATCCAAAACTTCATCATGCTCTTCACAAAGTGGATTGATAATTCCATGCAAATCTCCTTTGTACATATTTTGAAAAATGATGGGTTGATCCATATCAACATCCTCATCATACATCAGGTTAACAAACACCTTGAAACTACTTTCAACACCAACATCATGTGTACTTTCAGCATATGAGGAAGAAAAATCAGAGTTACCATTACATGAAGACACATCACCCACTTCACCAATCAAGCATGCAGAATATATATCAATATTTCTTGCATTATCTTCATCTATATGATTGAGGTGGGAATACCACCGATCATGTTTCAAACTATCACTAGGTGCTGGTATACCAAAATTAGAATCACTTGCATGCTTAGAATTACATACATGCTGATAATTACAATCACTTGCAACTTTATGACATTCCTTTGCACAACTAGGTAACTCATCATTATGTGAAATGCATTCTTCAACTACTTCTTTATCCTCATATTGCAATGATGAACTTCCTTTAAAACTATCAACCACAAGCTGATTTATACCATACAGGGATGAAACATCATTTTCAGATTCAGAAGAAATAACTGTACCTTCATTCTCATGAGAAAACTCACTCCCATCATTGCTCTCTTCTTCCCATGTTGCATCGGACTCATAAGAAGATGGAAAAAAACTTTCATTATCCTCACCTTCACTTGGATAAAAAGTTTCAACCTCATCATCATCACTAGACTGTGGTACATACTGATCACTTTCATTTTCATTTGATGCCCCTTCATTCCATGACAGATCAACATTCTTGTTCTCATCACTTGAAACACAACTTTCAGCTTCTTCATTCCTATAAGACTGAGATGCATGTTCTTCAACATCATCATTAGTAACATTCTCAACATAATACAATTCATTAATAGGAGAAGCAACAACTAAAATCACTTCTTGCATTTGGGAAACATCAAGTGAATCAACTTTATCATCTACTACTGTAACATTACAAACACATGTGTTCTTTTCACAAAAAATAGAATCAACTCTTTGTAACAAAGAAAATCCAACACCACATGTTCTTAAGTCTGAAATTTCAACAACATTATTTGTAATAGCAGGGCATACTACATGTTGATATGAATTTGAAACTTCAACATGACATTCACTTCCACTTTCAAATGCATCTTGCCGGCAAACACCTCTAGAGAAATGGTTCTTTGTCAGTCTGTACTTCATGTTATTTTCAATATCTATAGCTTCCATGAATGCTTGATGCAAAGTCTTAGGTTCTTTATCCCGCAAAAAATAGCTCATATCCTTATCAAATGCATCAAAGTAGATAACTACACACACTTGATCATTGGGTCTATAATTTTTAGGGATATCATTATAAACCTTTCCGAATCTAATGTTAAAATTAGGAACTAGTTCTTCATTCTCAATCCTAATTTGTAACAACCTAGTAAATGCATCATGTGCACTTACTCTTTCACTGAATTGCAACATGAAGGCTGAATGCAACTCACTCCAAAAGGATATCAAACATGCTGGTAAAAATAAAACCACTCACGAGAATCATCCCTTAAAGTCTGAATAAACAATTTCATATGAACATCTTCATGTGCAATCTCAAAATCATCCACCAAATCAAAAAACAACTGAATATGCTGACTTGCTGAATCATGTCGTTTCCCATAAAATATTGGCAATTTGTCTCTAATACCATTAGGAATAACATTGGGAAAACCATGTATGCCATCAAAACAAGATGGCATGTACCTTCTAGTAGAGGTAGGTCTGTTGATATTACTGATGGGCTGCCTAATAGGTGAACTGAAATCTTCCATTCTTCACAGATTTAAGAATTCATTCACAGAATGAAAATCAGATTTTTATCTTGTAGTAGATATATAATCTCTCCACTAAATTTTACAACAGTATACTTCAATACTTCACATCAAACATGCTGAAACCTTTTCTTACTGAAGTATGCAACCAAACTAAAATGTTCTCCTACTTTGTGCTGAAACCACTTAATGGAGAAAAACCATTTGTATAACTTTCTTTCATGATAGATGAAGATTACCTGGACCAGAATTGCAGCGGCTGCTCTTTTTTCTTTCTTGACTTGAAACATTGCAGATTTACAACCTTTTGTGTAGCTTCATCAGGTTCTTTCTTGGTAGAGTCGCCATCTCCTTACACAAGAGAACTTTCAAACAACAAAAACTATTTTCCAAATTCTTTTCAATTTTGGGTTCATTCTAACCAGCAAAGTCACACAGTATTTTTCTTCCTTTCGCTGCAAATAAAAACCACTTCCAGGCTATTCACATACAGATTTGAACAAATTTTAGATTCTTTTTCTTGACACTCTTTCTCATAATCAGATTCTGGTATTGATTTAGCAAAGTAAGGAAACATACATCTTAAACTTGCTAATCTTAAACATCAAATCACAACTGATAATCACAAATTACACTGGCACAAAACAAACAGGATTCTCCAAATTCAAACAGAGTCGCCACCAACAACAAGCATGGGATTAAGATTCACAATCTGGTCCTGAAATGGAGAAACAAATGATTAGCTCCTATTAGCTTTTAACATCCACTTCTCTGACAGATTATAATTTCTTAGGTATTTTGATTTGTAACTTTTAATACCAGAGATCCTGAATAAAACTTTTAACTCCCCAGCAGAGTTGCCATTTTGTTAGGGATTTTTCTTGTATGAATCACAGTGCTTGAAATGACTACTTGAACACTATGCCTCCTAATACTGATTCAGATACAAGAAAAACCTAATTGCTAAGGAATGGATAAGATCCTTCTTCATTTTTGAGCTCCACATATACTCAGGGAAGTTTTACCTCTTTATGATTATTGATTACACATTATATATATGAATTTGGACACTGATTTTCTATTAGGAGCTTATTAAATCAAATTTATGAAACACTCTACATATGACCAAGCATAACCAAATGCAAAAGCTTAACCAGACAAACCATGATTGTAAATATAGCAAAAACCAGTGATATAAGGACTTTCATCCTTCTTCCTTTTAAGGAGGGATAACCTAGTTGATTC
>MU227602.1:1554718-1597970 GCA_018584345.1 Thuja plicata | reverse complement strand
TATCATAATCCACTATGATAATCTATTATTTACAAATTTAATCATAATACAAATTATTATATAACTTTTAAACTAACACTTAATTAATAAATTAAAAATTAATAATATTATATTATCAATTTAAAATATAAAAATTAAAATGAACATATTATAATATAAACTAATTATGTAAATTGATTTATTTAAAAAATCAAATTAATTAAAAAACCGAATCACAATATTTAACTAACTGTTTAAAAAGTAATATCAATTTTTAATAATCTAAAAAAAAAGAAAATAACCTTCATTATATATGGGGGGGGGGCCCGCACGGGTACCTCCTCCCTGCCATACACAGTCCTATTAAATAGGACTGTGGGGAGGGGGCCCGCGGGGTACCCTTCCCCCTGCGCATGAGCGCAGTGTCCTTTTAAAAGGACAGTCCGTGGGGGGGACCACCACCCTCCCCACACCAATGTCATCTTTTGACATTTAAAAAAAAATTTAAATTTTTTTTTTTTATAATTTATAAACTGTGAAACAAGTGGTATTTTTTTTAATATATTTTTATTTTATTTTCAATAAAATTTCTGAAAATGGAAATATATTTACTGGGTAAATTTTTTTATCTTCTGGTGAATTTTTTAACCAGACTGAGAAAATCCAGAGAGTAGTTTTTTTCTTATTGATTTAATTTTTCCCAAGAAATTATAAGGGCAATATTGATTTTTTTTCTTTTTTCCTATAGTTCAGACTATAGGCAAGATTTAATTTTTTGATTTATAGGAGATCTAGGATAGATATAAACACAAAATTTTTTGACAGCATAACTGTAGTGTACTAAGAATACATCAACGTGAAAACCATCAATTCAAGCCTCTCAAAAAAACCCAAAAATAATGAAACATCGTCCAATCATAGATTTAATTTTCTTCTAAATTATAACTATATGGAGAGTTTAATTTTTTATTTTCTAAGAGATCTAGAGGGAATTTCTTCCCAAAATTTTGACAGCATAACCCTACTATGCTAAGATCATAGAGAATGAAAGAAATGGAGATCTAGGGTTTCTAGAAACACCCGAAAGCATAGAAAACATCTATGAGCCATTTAAAAGCTAAATTTAAGAACAAGCATTATAACAACCACAGAAAACCTTTAATCTACGAAATTGAATCCATGCAAGGCCAATGAACCCTACCTTAAATCCAATGCTAGAAACAGAAGAATGAAGTATGGAGAATGAAAGCTGATCTGAAACCCTCAAGCTTAATTTCAACCACAAATCTATCAACTATGGAGATCCGAGCACACACACACAAGCAATAGCAAATCCTGAAAACCTTGAAGCAACCTAGATCCACAACAATCCACTATTTCTCAAAATCCCCAAATCACCAAGAGCTCTCCAATTCTCTAAAACCTGTTATGAGAGAGTGAATAACCAATTTTCCCTAAAGAGAACCTAATTCCCCTAATCATGCAAAGGTGAATGACAACTCTCAAATCAATCCCTAGTTTAACTCAACTCTAAAATTGAAAATAATCCAATTAATTAAATAAAAATGTTCTTTATTGCCACAACTCAAACTAGACTCCTAATTACAAGTTGAGATCTTTTCAATTTGAAATACTTTTCACACAATCATGCACATGTAATTAATAAAATATTTAATTAAATAGATTAAATATTTATGTCACAATAATGCATGCAACCAAATATTTAATTATTTAATTAATCATATAAGCACAAACAATATAGTTTTCAATTAAATATTTAATTAAATCAAAATATTCAAATATTTCAATTTAATTAATTATTTAAAATAAACTTAGGATATAATTAAATCATTAATTCAACTATAATCCATTAATCACAGATTAAGGCAAATCACTCAATAATCCAAAAATCACCTGAAAACATAATCAAGTAATACACACAAACTCAAGAGAGAGGATATTCAAATTCTGTCAACCTAGATAAATCCGGATAAGGTAGTCATACTGAAACTCATCCTACATTAGGACGATTAGGCTTAGGTTAGGGTTTTGGATCTGTATGTCACCTCCCCTCTTTACCATTGAGATGAATATTTATGGGAACGCTCACTCTTGCCAATTCAGGGAAGACGATGCCCTGTACTTGCAATCTTGTCACCAAAAGAACACGCATGTACATACATAACATAATATCACAATCAATGATAGGGATCGGTCGAACGTGTGGATCTCTCCGAAGCAAGTAACTATGTCTCCGTCCTCTACCACAACAACACATCAACAAGTACATTCACATATAAGCCAACCATACACATGCAAGTATGGGGTAAGTACATCATAATTTGAAATCGACATATAATAATCAACAAGATAACATCATCACATCTATCTATGCATAAGGTAAAATCATAATATCATAATCAAGTATCATTATCAAATAAAATAATATCAGCTCACATGAAAGGTGGCCTAAAAGAATTCGGCCAAACACTTGGAACCAATGCCTAAAAGTATGGCATCCTAAACTAAAAAGAAAAACATGAGTGGGTATTACATGTCATCAACCTTTGCATGTTTAGGGGAATTTGAATCTCTTTAGGGGGAATTGGTCATTCATTCTCTCATAACAAGTTTTTGAGATTTGGAGAGCTCTTGGTGATTTTGGGGTTTTTGGAAGGATTGTGGATTGTTGTGGATCCTTGTTGCTTTGAGGATTTTAGGATTTTCTCTTGCTTGTGTGTGTGTGCTTGGATCTTCATAGTTGCCAGATCTATAGTTGAATTGGGCTAGAGGGTTTTCAGATTTTCTTTCATCCTCCAAGCTACATTCTTCTGTTACTTGCATTGGAATCAAGGTAGGTTTCATTTTCCATGTATGGTTTTAATTTTGTAGATTTGAGGTTTTCTGTGTTGTTTTAATGCATGTTCATTATTTTTGGCTTTTAAATGGCTTATGGTTGTTTCTACATTTTCAGGTATTTATAGAAACCCTAGATCTAAATTTATTTCATTCTATGTGTTCTTAGCATCGTAGGGTTATGCTGTCAAAATTTTGAGAAGAAATTCCCTCTAGATCTCTTAGAAAATGAAACATTAACCCTTTGTATAGTTTATACTATAGGAGAAATTAAATTTATGGTTGTTTAATGTTTTGGTGTTTTCCGGAGTTTATGAGAAGCTTGGATCTATCAGTTTCCTAATTAAATATTTTTTAGCATAGTATCCTTATGCTGTCAAAATTTTGTGAATAGAACTCTCATTAATCTCCTTAAAATCAGAAAATTAAACTCTGCCTATAGTCCTAACTATAGAAGAAAAATAAATATTTATCCCTATGTAATTGCATTGAAAAAATTAAATCATTTAAAAAAAATCAACCCTCTGTAAAAATATAGACTGGTGTAAAAAAAAATATTACCCAGAAAGGTAAAAGGTTAAAAAAAAAAAAACCCTTTTGGGAATTTCCATTTTTCAAAATTTGTAAATTAAAAATAAATAAATAAATCAAAACAATAAAAAAAAAAAGTAAAAAGAACCTTTTTGGAGTGGTTGATTTTCGTATGAGAGTTTATAAAAAAATAAATTAAAACTTAATGTTTTTAGGGGAAGGTGGGATCCCATCCCCACCATTCCCCATGACTGCCGCGTGCCACCTTTTCCAAGTGGGCAGCCTTCCCCACAGTGGGAGCGTAGATTGTGCAGGGGAGGGTACCCCGCGGGCCCCCCCACTATCCTTAGAGGATAGGGTGTATGCGCTGGGGGTTGGGAACCCGCGTGGGTCCCCCCCAATAACCTTGTTTAAATATATAAAAACTTTACTTTTTTTTAGTTTTTATTTATTATTAATTTTTAGTTAATATGTATTATTCTAAATTAATTTATATAATTAATTTTTCACTAATATGTATTTTTATAAATTAATTTATATAATTAATTTCTAACTAATATGTATTTGTATTAATTAATTTATATAGTAGATTTTTAACTAGTCTGTACTTTTATTAATAAATTTATATAATTAGTTTTAGTTAATAGGAATTTTCATGAGCTAAGGTATATATGATAATTAATTGTGTGGTTAATTTGTAGATTATGATTAATGTAGGACTATAGTTGATTAATAGTTGATCAATTGACATTCTACTTACTTATGAATTAATTAAATGCATATCATAATCAATTTACTATGGGATTATTTCATTCTAGAATTGATTTAAAATATTAGTGTAATTGGAATGGGAAAAGGAATGTTAATTTATTGAATTTAATAGATTGTGGATTTCTATTCGATTTTGTGTTAAGTAATGTTCCTAGTTGAGGTAACTATTAAATGATCATACGCATATAGTTCATTTTTCAGTCCTTTAGGACATTTTGGTTTCTATGCATCTTTATGGACTTCTTGTGCTTGTATATGTTGTTATTTGGGTGCATTAGATGACCCAGGATGTATACAGAGGCTGGGGGGGTGTAATTATATTTCTGTTACTTCATGGCATGTGTGTGTTGTCAGATATTACCCTAAATTGACCATGATGACCCTTTCAATTATGTTATCTGTGTGTGTACCTATATGTGACCGTTCCTGTTTGTGGGATATTGGATTTGGAGTACACTAGGGTTGTAACCTATGCTAGATCTGTTAGGATCTCTGAGCCTAGGGTAGGTTACCTAGATGTGTAGTAGGGGGTGGATTGTAGTAAGTTCCATGTTCGTAAGAGACTACTGGATTTATTATTGTGGAGTTTCTTTAATAAGTGATAACTAAAGACATATTTAGAGATATTAAAATGGATTAATAAGATGTGACCTCACCCATTCTTTAGTGCTAGTATAGGCTAAGATGGTATGGAGAAGATGTTAGTTTCCCTGCGAGGTAACTTACATAGATAGTGGCCTTGTCAGTCTAAGAGGTCATTAGCTCTGTGTATGGTCACTTAGGTGCGAAAATCCATTGTGATTATTGGAGCTGAACTTAAGGTTTGGAGGTACATGATGACACCTTCCTTTACACATGCTTGATTTCCTACGTTGTCAGTTTCCTCTAGATTAGTGAGTCCTACCTTTTATGATGATTAGTACACTGAATTAGAGAGCTATCAGGATCCCTTGCTTAGTGGTTTTCTTCTTGGGTCTAGATATCTGATTGGGATCTGTTGTTATCTTCTCAGAGTGATAGGGTGGACCTTTGTGGTTCCACACAAATAGGTGGTAGTGATTCTTTACTCATTGAGATTCAACATCCTTGTACCAGGTGCTTGATGGTTCTTGCAGATGAGCTCTTTATGTTCCTTCATCATTTATTATGTAATTTGATTATTGTAAATCTTGTATTAGAGTATCGCATGTGATACCTAATCTAGAAATTGTAATTAATTAGTTTAGAGGGATTACCACATACCCTGCGACATGTGCAGTGGATGTGATTTTATGGTGGTTTCATGGTTATCCATGAGGATTGTAATTATGGTTATGTAAGTTGTATTTGTTATTCTTAATCAGATGGAATCTTTTGTTATATTGTTAGTTGTGTTTTTCTTTAAGTAATTCAACGTCATGGGACCCTTGAGTCATGTAATCTATGTGAGTGTAAGACATGTGTATATATGGTAATCGCTTCTGCATGAATTTATGTTTCCTTATGTTAACTTTAAAAAAAAATAAAAATTAGTTAGCACACATAGTGACATGTTCTAGGTTAATCTCTCTTGGGTTCCCTGGCAAGGCGTTACATCAAGGGAAACCCGACCAAGGAAATGATCCAAAGAGGGTGAAGAACAAAAATGGTGCTCAAGAGAAATAGGTAGACTCGTAGGACCTTGCAAAAATAACAAGAGAAAAGGTGGTTTTTAAGTCTCTTCCCAATGAATGTTCTTTCATGTCTAATGCATTATCTCAAGTTAAAATATTTGTTTCTTTTCTTCAAATAGTTAAAATACCTGAATGAAAAAATGAAGCTTTGAAAATATTGTCTAATGTAGGTGATAAGGAAGATCTTAACCAAGAATTAAAGGATCCTCTAGCTATTTATCTAGCAACTACTTTAAAGAAAAATGGAAATCAAGTTGATCGTTTCTATCTTACACTATTAATAAACAATATATTGGTGAAGAATTGTATGATAGACTATGTTGCAGTAGTAAACATTATTCCTAATGATGTAATGAAAGAGCTAGGAATGAATGTTGATACAAAATTTTGTAGATGTTATGCTATAGATAATAGATCAGTTCCTGTTGTAGGCATAATAAAAAAAATGTTGAATACTAATTTCCTACATGTCCTAAAATGTCGTATAAAATGTATATTACTATGGTTGAAGTCCCTACCAATTATGGAATGCTTCTATCCAGACAGTGGTCTAGCCTAGTAGGCTGTAGTATCCAATTAAATATGTCTTATGCTTCTATTCCAGTGAATGGAAGGGATGTAAGAATTGACAGGGAGATTTGAAGTCCATATATTATTGAGGATGTGGATCCAAGATTGGTTACCCATTTCTATCAATTTCATATGGATAAAATTCAAGTAAGTATTTTAAAAGATGCAATGCAAAATACTGAACCAATTGGGTTACATGAGAAAGTAGGTAACATTACAATTTGGAAAATGTATTTTGATGGTGTTTTTTGTAGGGATGGTAATGGAGCTAGTGTCATTTTCTTTGCCCCTGATAACAAAATATTTAAATAATCCTTTTTACTATATTTTGAATGTACTAAAAATGTTGCAGAGTATGAAGCTCTATTACTTGGTTTGAGATTAGCTAGTAAACATGGAATCAAATATTTAAGTGTCTTTGGCGATTCTAAATTAATTGTTTCTCAAGTTAAAAATAAATTTGTTGTTAAGAAACCTCATCTTAAAAGATATAGAAATGAATTATGGGATTCTATAAAATGTTTTGATGCTTTTTCTATTAATTGGATAGATATATCAGAGAATATCCTTGCAGATTTTATGGCTAATTTGGAATTAAAGCATAGTGACGTCCCATGTGAAGACATAGTCCAAGTAGAAGTTAAAACTAGGCTTGTTGTACCTAACAATGTTAGCAATTGGAAAATCTTTGAGGATAATAGAGACATGATAAGATTTATATCATGTGAGAAAGAATATGAAGATCAATTGATAGACTTGAGTGCTCATGTTGAGATAGAAGATGTGAAGTGTTGTTTGGAAAGGAGGTCACTCAACTTAAAACCAATAAGGTTCTAAAAGACCTTGTAGCAATGGAGATATTGTTTGACAATAAAGATTTAAAAATGGACAAGAAAAACACCAATGCCATAATGAATGAAGTAGAAAGGATAAATTTGGGTAATGAAGAATCTCCAAAATAAATATTTTTGGGAGGAAGGTTTAACCCCCAAGATTAGAGTAAATATCATCAAAATATTGAGAAAATATAGACATGTATTTGCTTGGTCCTATGATGACCTTAAAGCTTACCGAGAAGATCTTTTCCAACATGAGATACCTTTGAAGCCTAATGCAAAACCTTTCAGGCAAAGGAAGAGACCAATAAACCCTACTTTAGCTCCCAAGATGGAAGATGAATTAATCATGATGAGGGATGCTGGGATCATAAAGCTGATTAGACACTCCACATGGGTTTCAAATTTGGTTTCAGTAAAAAAAAAGAATGGTGATATCAGACTTTGTGTAGATTTTAGGAATCTAAATATGTCATCATGAAAGGACAATTATGCATTACCAAAGATGGAAGCATTATTGAAAAAATTCACATGAAATGAGTTGTTATCAATGATGGATAAGTTCTCAGGGTATAAACAGGTGAAGGTAAAAGAAGAGGAACAATATAAAATAACATTTAGTACACCCTGAGGTACTTATGTATATGCTAGAATGCCTTTTGGACTCACTAATGCAGGGGATACTTTCCAAAGAGAAATGGATGTGGCCTTTGAGGATTTTATTTATGTGATTATGGTGATATATCAAGATGACCTAACTACTTACTCCAAAAAAGAAGAAGATCATTGCAAATATTTGGAATAAATATTTCAAAGAGCCCTCGAATATGGGATATCATTGAATCCAAAGAAATATCATTTTACAGTCACTAAAGGAAAATTATTAAGATGCATTGTGTCCAAATATGGAGTAAGAATAGACCCTGAGAGGATTGCAGCAATAGATAAAATTGAGGTCCCTAAGAATGTCAAAAAGATCCAATCCTTCTTTAGAAAAATAAACTTTGTGAGGAGATTTGTCCCAATTTTTTTAGAAATAACTAAACCAGTTGATTTCATGTTGAAGAAGGGTGCATACATGAAATGGACTAATGAAGCTTTAGAAGAATTTGTAAATATTAAAAGGGAAATTAAAGGAAGCCCGTGTCCTCAATTCTCCAGATTATACTAAACCATTTCAATTATTTTCTTTTTCATCATATCACACCATTGTTGTTTTCTTGTTACAAAAGAATAGTGAAGCTTATGAACAACCAATAGCATTATTTAGTAAGACTCTTCAAGATTCTGAGTTAAATTGTGATATTAATGAGAAACAAGCTTATGCACTTGTGAAAGTAGTGAAATCCTTCAGGCCTTATTTGGTTGGATCAAAAGTGGTAGTGTATGCTCATAATGTAGGAGTAAAGGATATATTCAAACATTCAGAAGTTACTGGGAGAAGATGTATATGGGTGAACCAAATTCAAGAATTTGATATAGAGATTCAAATCACTAAAATTTTTAGAGGACAAGGATTAGCAATATTAATGGTAGAATCAAATATGGATGCATTACAAGTCAATTAGCTAGATTTAATTGAGACCCATACTAGTTTTGAAAGGTTCCCTTGGTACACTAAAATATTAAATTTCTTAAAATACATGAAATGTCTAGAAAGCCTTATAGATATTTAGAAAAGGATGGTAAAATTGCAAGCATCTAGGTATGTCTTGATACAAGGAGATCTATGCTAGAAAAACATGGATGGTATACTTCTTTTTTGTTTAGATGTATACCAAGCAAAGAAAGTGTTGAGGGACTTTCATGATGGGTAATGTGGGGGACATTTTTTAGCAAAGACCACTGCCCATAAAATATTGAATGTGGGATACTATTGGCCTTTTTTGTTTAAAGACTGCCATGCCTATATTCAGAGATGTCAAGCATGTCAAAAGTTCTCAGAAAAACTTAAATATAATGGTGCATTACCTCTTAATCCCATGTCTACTGAAGAACAATTCCAAATGTGGGGAATTTAATTCATAGGATAAATCATTGATGCTTCTAGTGATGGACATAAATGGATTTTGGTGGCCACTAACTACTTCACTAAATAGGTGGAAGCCATACCTACTAGACAATCTACTAGTAAAGTGGTGATCAAATTCCTAACTAAAAATATATTGAGAAGATTTGGTGTTCATTATAAGATTTTTTGTGATAATGCTATGTGGTTCAGATCCACAGAGTTCACTGAATTTCATGAGAAATATAGAATACATATTGCATATTCATCCCCTTATGACCAACAAGGAAATGGCCAAGAAAAATCTAGTAACAAGAATATAATGCATATCATAAAAATAACATTGAACTTATGATCATGGGATTCAAAGTTACCACTTGCACTTTGGGAAGACAAAATTACAATTAAGAAGCCTACTAGATAGGCACCATATGAACTTGTCTATGGAAAGAAAGGCCATTTACTATTGAATAATTTGTTACCATTGTACAAATTTTTGAATAAATAATAGTGGGAAGAGGTGGATTTCACGGAGGATAAATTTCGTCAGCTTGCAAAGTTGAATCAGGTGAGGAATCAGGCTCAAGATTTAAATCATCAATTACAACAGAAAATGAAGGTATTTTTTGATAAGGAGACTAGAGAAACGAAGTTTCAAGAAGGAGATTTGGTTTTGAGATGGAATGTAAAAGATCAAGACAAAGGCAGACATGGAAAATTTGATTCTCTATGGGTACATCCTTTGGTCATCATTGTTAAAGGAGGTGATAATTCTTATCTCTTACAGGATTTGGAAAGTTATCCTCATAAACTTCTTGTACACAGTCAGTATCTTAAACTCTTCTTCTCTTGAATGCTGCAAAAGGAGAGTTTTTCTTCCTCATTTGGGAAAAATGTATTGTATTATTTTTTTGTTTTAATGATCTTCTTCTCTAGAGATAGTTGGAATCTTTCTATGTCCAGGTATGAATACACATCCCTAGAAAGAGCCACTGGTGGAACCCAGGATTTATAAGCATAAGGACATGTTTAAACAATTTAGGGAAGTATATTCCATGCCCTTATTATTTGAATTTATCCTTTTATTTCATTATTTATGCTTTTCATTTATAGTTTATTCTTCAAAATATTCTAACTTGTCCATTCATCTTATTAATTCATGCATTTATCCCATTAAATCTTCTATGTTTTAAATCTTACATTCCGTGGCCTGTATTTTTTTTGAATTCATGAACTATTCGTTGTAAATATTTTCGCAGGTTATTCAACAAGTTTTGCCTTTTCACAGATCCACTTAAATGACTAGCCTTTTCTTGAAGATCGACGCTTGGCATTTTCCCTTTATCGGCAAGATGAGGATCCTTTAACCTTAAGTGAATGTTCCTATCTAACGCTTGTCCAAGTGGGGTTAGCGGTAGTCAAAGAAGGTTAATATGTTGAGCAAGTCAAGTTTCATCTGACGAATGGTGTTATCCTTTGATTGGAAAGATGAATAATTTTAACCATTAAGGCATCACGTGATGCTGATGCGTGTCCCAATCCCACTGAAGTCCAAGTGGTAAAAAAGATGATGTGTGATTAAAGTCTAGATATGATCTACGGCTGGTGTAATGACTCAAAGCCAAAGATGCAGATTTTTAACTATCAAGGCATTAAGCCTGATTTCCGCGTGTCCTAGACCCACTAAACTCTCAGTGATGAAGAAAAAGGAACTACGATTAAACTCTGATGAAGTTCAAAAGTGATCAATGGTGGGTGTTATGCCACAAAGCTATAGATATATGATTGTTAACCATGAGGCATCGCGATGTATTGACACACATCCTAAACCCACAAACGATAAGAGATGTAATCACCTGTTAAAACACAAGAAGCATCAACGGTGGGTGCGATTCCTAAAGGAAAATATGGATGACTCTTACTCTTCAAGCCATTATGTGGTGATGCCACATGTCTTTGAAGGACAAAGGATTATAAATTTTGCGTGATGAGGTCGATAGGGAGGTTTTCAAAGGTGGAAAAGCATGAGTCATATGCTGATAGAATAAATCAAATTTGGTGAGATATTAGAAGAGGTTACATGCAAACATACTTGGACAAATTTTTAAGAAGATGAAGGATACCAAAAGGTGATTACCGATATCTACATCTTTGATCAACATGATGAAGCTATTTGACAGTCTAGAGATGATATTCATTATCAAAAGCAGAGATATTTGATAAATACATATGGTCAAAATAATGTGATTATGCAGAGTCATCATGTGATAGTCCAAGAATGAATTACCAAGGATTTATCAAGAAATTATTGTTGAATCCTAATTGGTCGACAACTATTCTTAATAAGGATTATTAGTCATTCCCTTAAAACTAACTAATGTTCAAATGTTGATCATAGGATTAGGTTTTAGTTACCAAGAGGTAGATCAGTCTGAGGCTTGTTTGCTTCCTTTGGCTACATATAAATAAGGATACCAAGACCATGTGGAAGGAGGACGATGGTTACTATAGGCAGATTGGATAGTTTTTATCAACAACTATAACATGGACCTAAAAGTATCATTTTTCCAAAATCAATAAAGATAAGTGCCCTTTTTTCTTTCATATGTGGGAATTGTCTCATTATCATTTTCAATTAGTCCCTTGGATAAAATTTATATATTTTCTTCAAAGTGATAGTTTGGTGTTGCATACTACTGATTAAGTTCATATTTTCTATGGTCAAATGGTGTTTTCATTTTGGATGGTTAAATTAAATTCATTGTGGCCACAATCAATCAATCTTTCATTTGAAAAGTGATACTCAATTGATATAACTATGAATTTATTTGAAGTTATATTCTCATTTCATAACACCTTTGAAGTGATTTGTTTCTTGTAAACTATCTCTAAGGTTGTACATAGGGTAGAGATGATTTTTACTCTATTGCCCATGATAGAATAAGGCATTGGTCTATATACATATTAGATTATGGTAATTTGGTTCATTGTTCATAGTTTTTTGATATTCTAGCCATCTATCCTTTTCAATTCATATTCATATCTACAAACATTCTCTTAATGAAGTAAAGTATTTCAGTTAGCATTTTATAACACACTGCTTTTAGTTAATTTTTCTTTCAATTAACTTGCCTTATTTTGAGAGAAGGAAGTTTGAAGTAACTTTATCTGCTATAAAAATCCTCAAGATTTGGAGGATAAATCTATGGTATAGGCCTACCATCCTTAGTTTTGTAGAGCCAAAATTGCAGAAGGTTCATCATTGTTTTGGTTGAAACCTTGTTAGTTGACCAAATCACTTGGGTTTCCCAAAATTAGATAGGAAATTCTATAAGAAATCCAATATGTTGATTTGGGCACCAACAAGCGTCATGTTCCAGGTTACAGAGAATTAGTTAGATCAATCTGATTTCTTGGATCACATTTATGGAGTTGTGAGATGATATAAAGGATAAAGTCTGATAGCTCGAAATACTTTTCTATTTCATTTATGTTGTGAAGTGATGCTTAGGGTTCCTAATTAGATTTCTAAATCTTATGTGACCCTTATATAGTTCCCTATCTCCTCTACATTAATATTAGATTTTCATCCTGAGGTTAATGGCAGTTGCAAATCATATGGTACACAAAATTGAGTGAAGAAGAAAGGGTTTCAACTTGACGGAAGAACAGTTTGGTGGTTGGATTAGTTGTTGTTTTGTAACTTAGTTTTTGGATCTAACCCTAAATGATTTGAGGCTTGTTGCAGTCATTGTTTCTATAAAAGGATTACCAGGATCATTTAGTAAGGGTTGGAGAATTGGGGAAGTATAGGAAAGTGTTAGGCCGCATACTTGTTTCTAGTCAGGGATATAGCATTTTTTTTATACTGTATAAGGATAAAGAAGAAAGTTTTAGATATTTTACACATTATTGAAGGGTATTTTTCTTGAATCAGATTGATAAAAAAACTTAATTCATCATACTTAATATAAGATTTCTCTGATTTAAGTCTCTTCTTTGTGTTTATCTTTTGAGTTGTGATTTTTCTGAGTCATTACATAAAATTTGTTTATAAATATGTTGTTAGTCCTTATATATGAACTAGGATCAAATTAAATTTATTTGGATATTACATAGGCCCATTCGGTTTGTCTACATGAGGATATTGTAATAAGTGTATGGTCTCGGTTACTTTTGTTTATGGCTATGAGTCTTTGATGGTAGGTTGGTTTCAGTTTTCAGTTTTTGCATTGAGATATTGCCCAATGGATAAGGCATTGATCAGTAACTAGTACATTCTTTAGTGATACATTTCTAATTTAGTTTGGCTATGTTCTACAAATTTTACATCAAGACCATTTCTAATTTCTCTATATTCTGTGGTTGTTGGTTGTATGTCCTTTGTGGTAATGAAGAGTAAATAAATGTGTGGTTAACATTTAACACTTTCTTACCATTATCTATTGTTTAAAGTCCATAGTTATAAAGAGTTGAATATCTATCTGGATTAGGTGTACCTACCTTGGTTTTGCAGAGCTAGAAGTGCAAAGGGCAGTCTTGTCCCTATAGTTGGTCCAATTACCTCAAAGATATTCCTATCTTAAGGTATATTGGTGGCTTTCAAAGCATAAATGTTTTTTAAACACCAACAAAATGGTGAGTCCACTGGGGAAATGTAGTATATTGTCAAAAATGACCAATAATTTGATCATTTGAAGCATAGAGTTACTCTTGTTTAGCCCCTTTTTGTTGCACTTTTCCTGGTGATCTCCCTTATTGTAGTACTCATATATGATAGTGTTGTATTTTTCCAACTTGATTTGGGTGGCGACTCTGAGAAATATTTTCAGTAGTGCTCATTAACAAATATTATTTTATACACACTTTCTTAATATGAGTAATAGAAATACCAGGTCCTTGGTGAAAAGACATCCTAAAGACAAATTAGACGATGAGCTTCCAACTAACTCTAAAGCTGATCAACCAAGGAAATAAAAGAATAATAGAAGTGTCCCTCAAAATGAGAGACAAGAGGATAACACTAGAGTAGAAGATCCAATCCAATGCAACCATGGAGGAAATGCATCAGAATATGAAGAGGTTGCAGACATGGGATTGGGTGCATATGGAGATTATTATTCTCCTAATGAGAAAGAGGTTTCAGAATCTAACATTAATCTCCTAGATTATGAATAAGAAGGTCAATTTTATCAGGAAGTCTGCATGCTAGGCCTTCTCATTCTAGTGCTAAGGTAGGTGCAGCATCAAATTCCTAGGAATCTACTTCTTAGAATAATAATCCATTTCAAAGGAGATTGGCCCATGTAGCAAGGTACATGCAATTTTCTTTTCTTGGTATTCCTGGTTATCCTAATGCAGTTCCAAATGAAATTAGAGATATAATTCCAAAATTTTCAGTAAATAATATCATTACTTGTGAGGATAATTTAAAGAATTTTATTGATATGATGTTAGATAGATGACTATGAGATTGTACATGAGGATGTATTGATGAAATTTTTTTTTCAGTCTCTTGTTGAGGATGCTAGGGATTAGTTTAGAGGGTTACCTTATGTTTCCTTGAGGACTATGGATGAACTAAAGGATTATTTTAAGGAACAAAATGGTGACAAGAAAAATGGTGGATTCATTTTGAATGAGTTCAATAATATCAAGAAGAATGCGAATGAGGATTTTGTTGAATTCAACAGAATATTTCAAAGGACATGCATAAATTATTTTAAGTTATGAGGCTTGATGATAAGGGTTTTATTGCCACCTATCTAAATGCTTTTGATTCTAAAATGGGATACATTATTAGAGAAAATAATCCTAGAAACATTAGAGAAGCTTATAAGATAATTGTTAGCATTGCGACTAATTAAAGAGTATTAGGAAAGTTGGGTAGAAGGGAGGAATGGAAGCCTGCTAGGAAAGAATTAGATAGGCCTTCTAATATAAAACCTAAAGAGGAGATTAATATGAATCAAATTATAAATTCCATAAAATATTTGAAGCCTAGATAAAATAGAAATAATAGGGCTCCAAGAAATGATAGGCTATTCACAATAAATTTTAATCAACAACCAAGAATGTAAAATTACCCATATAGCACCCAGTGGAAGGATGGGAAACTTATTCTCCCACAAAGGAAAGACAAGCCTGATGATAAGAGTCATGATCCTCTACAAATAATCTTTGTTAATCTATGTGATGATGTTTCAAGGTGTATAGCTTGTCAATCCCCACACAATCCTGACTATTGTGTTGTTGCCTTAAATATATATGCAAATGAAGCACAACAAGAAAATGAAGGGGAGGATGAAATGTATGATGAAAGTGGTTGTGCAATGACTTGTTCACACTTAAGGGGTAAAGAATAATCTGATGCTGAAACTAGAAACCAAGATATGGTTTCATCTGATGAAGAAGAAGAAGAAGAAGAATAGATTGATGACATAAGGTGTAATGCTGAAGGGGTAAGGAACCTTTTGTAGGAAGAATACCTTCAGATGAAGAGATTTCCCAAATCATTGAAAACATGGTTACTCAAGTAAGGATTAATTATAATTTGAGAAATAGAATAGTTGGCAATGCAGATGGAAAACCAGCTGGAATTTTTATTAAGGAAACCAAAGCAGACACTAAGTAGACACAAGAAACATAAAAAAATGTTGAGGGTGTCAAAAGAATAAAGGTTAGAAAAGAAGACAAATTATAATAGTCCAAATGTTGTCTATAAGGTAAAAAAAATGTCAGAGATAAACGTTTCTCCTCTTCAAAAGGATAATAAAATAATTGAGCCAAGCTTGGCCTCTCAAGTTGAAGGTGAAAGTATTGTTACCATGAAACAAGACATCTCTGATATAAAAGTCACCCCTATTGATATGGGGAAATCGTTATCACAGATCACTATCAAGCTTCCACTATTGACAATGATGAAGATTGAGGAACATAAAGAAAAGACTTTGACATGGGTGAATAGCATTTCTTCCATAAGGATTCAGAAGCTAGAAAAGAATGAGAAAATGGGAAATATAAAATATAAATCAGATAATAAGGGGAAAAAATCAAAAGAAGTTGTCTAAAAAATCCATCATATTTATTTGAATACAAATAATGTAAACACTCCATTGGGACCTATGGATGCCTTTTTCTTGACTCTAGTTATAAATGGTAAGATGCTAAAAAAGTGCATGATAGATTCAAGAGCATCTAATACTATTATGGCAGTAGATATAATGAAATAAATGGGATTGCAAGTTGATACTCCCCATGGAAGATGTCACATAATGGAATCTAGAGAGGTACCTATCATAGGTAGTATTAAAGCTCTACCTTATAGACTAGATGCATATGCAGAAAAGGTTCTAAAAATGAGTGTCCTAGTGGTTGATATTCCTCCCCAATATTGAATTCTATTATAAAGAAAGTGGAGTGCTTCAATGGGAGGAAGTATTAAATGTGATTTATCTTTTGCAACTTTCAATATTGCTAGTAAAAGTTTTAAGGTATGCATGGAAGCTATAACTCCTCACATGATTAAGGAAAATGAGGATGATAATATGAATTGTTTCTTAGATAATGACATTGGATGTTTCCAAGTGCAAGATAGGAAGGTTGAGGGAGAGGTCCAACATGTGCTTTTATCTAAGGAAAAGGATAACCTGGTAGACCAAAATGACTTATGGACTATGTACTTTGATGGTCCAAGCTCAAAAGAGGGAGGTGGTGTAGGAGTTTTGTTGATAGCTCCTCATGGTAGGACCTTCAAATTCTGATTTAATTTGTTGTTCACATGCACCAATAATATTTCAGAGTATGAGGCTTTGTTACTAGTATTAAGGTTATCCTCAAGACATAAAATAAGAAATCTCAGAGTAATTGAAGACTCTAAATTAGTAATTTCTCAAAAAAGATCCAAGTATGCTTCAAAGAATCAAAGACTAAAGCAATACATAAATGTTGTTTGGGCTGAAGTGGAAAATTTTGATGCATTTGGTATTGATTGGATAGATATAAGTCAGAACAAAATGACATAATTATTGGCCAATATTTATTTGAGGCTAGAAGATATCACATTTGCAAGAATCTCCAAAATAGAGGTTTAATCCAGGCCTTCCATACCAAAAAATATTGAAAGTTGGCAGGTTTTTGAAGATGATTTGGATATTATGACATTTTTATATTGTGAATCAAACTTTGGAAATAAAGAAATGGATTTCAGCAGATATGTGGAGACCTTGGATGGTAAAGATACTATTTTTTGTAAGGATGTCCTACAGATGAAATCAAATAGAGTTCCAAAATGATTGGTTTTTCTTGAGAAAGATTTTGATAATAAGGATAAGCCCTTTTCTACAAAGCCCGTGAACAAGCAAGAGGATTTGGAGGAAGTGAATTTAGGGATAGATGAAGCTCCTAAAAAGATATACATTGGTAAAAGGCTATCTCCTAAACTTAAACATTTGTTAGTTGATCTTCTCAAGAAATATAAGCATGATTTTGCATGGTCTTATGATGACTTCATATAGAGAAGATCTTTTTCAACATGAGATTCCTTTGAAGGAAGGAAAAAATCCTTTCCAACCATAGTTAAGACCTGTTAATACCACCCTGGCACCAAAAATGCAAGAAGAATTGAAAAATATGAGGGATGCTAGAATTATAAAACCTATCAGACACTCCACATGGGTGTCAAAATCGGTATTTGTGAGAAAGAAGAATGGAGACATCAGACTCTGTGTAGACTTCATAAATTTGAATATCAATTCATTAAAGGACAACTATGGTTTGCCCTATATGGAAGTCATGCTACAAAGGGTCACTGGATTTGAATTGATGTCAATTTTGGTTGGATTTTGAGGATATAATTAGGTCATGGTCAAGGAATCAAAACAATTCAAGACTACATTCACCACACCTTGGGGAACTTATATATATGTCAGAATTTGCCTTTTGGCTTGACAAATGATGGGGAAATGTTTCAGAGAGCCATGTATGTGGAATTTTAAGATTTCATAATTGAGTTTCTAGCATTCTACCAAGATGACCTTATAGCCTTTTCAGCAAAGGAAGATGAACATTGTGGTTATCTTGAGACAATTTTTGTGAGGGCATTGGAGTATGGGGTTTCTTTTAATGCAAAGAAATATGTGTTTGGGGTCATAGAGGGAAACATTTTAGGGAATTTTGTATCTAAAGAAGGAGTTAGGATTGAACTTGAAAGGGTAGATGCAATTGATAGAATCCCTTAGCCCAATAATTTCAAAGGCATTCAATCTTTCTTTGTACAGGTAAATTAATTGAGAATATTTGTTACAAACTTTTCAAAAACCAGTATTGCAATTTCAAAAATGATGAAAAAAGAGCTAAGGTCAAATGGAATGAAGAAGAATCTAAGGCCTTCTTAGGTATTATTAAATCTATCAAAGATGCTCCTATTTTCAGAACACCTGATTATAGTAAGCCTTTGTAGATTTTCTCCTTTGCTTCATACAATACTATTGCTGCAGTATTGTTACAAAAGAATTCAGAGGGCTTTGAAAAACCCATTTCCTTTTTCAATAAGTCTTTACAAGAAGCATAATTAAAGTATGATATCATGGAAAAACAAGCATATTATCTAGTTAAAACTGTCAAATATTTTAGATGTTATTTGGTAGGAGAAACTATAATTGCTTATGTGCCCAATGCTATTGTGAAGGATATTTTGGTCCAACAGGAAGTTTTAGGAAGGAGGTGTAGATGGATAAATAGCTTTCAAGAATTCAATATTGATATTCATATCACAAAGTTGGTCAGAGGCCTAGGAATTGCAAAACTTATGATTCAGAGTAATTTAGATGTTAATCATATACACATGCTAGAAGAAGAGAAAATGCCTTATATTTGTGATATAGATTGTTGTGAATGGTATAGGGATATTATTGGATACTTGTATAAAATGATATTAGCTCCTAAAATGGATGAAAATAGGAGGAGAATAGTTAAGTTGCATGTTGTTAACTATGCAATAATTTAGGGTCAACTATGGTGGAGGAGCAATGAAGGAATATTGTTCAAATGTGTAGACTATGAAAGATCCAAGAACTTGTTGGAACAAATGCATAATGGTATGAGTGGGGGCCATCACATGGATAAGAATACTACACATAATATTATAAGATCTGGTTTCTGGTGGCCTACTTTCTTCAAGGATTCCCATTATTATGTTAAAAGATGATGCTTGCCAAATATTTGCAGGTAAGCTTAAGTTTGGCGGGAGTTTACCCTTGAAGCCTATTACAGTTGAGGCACATTTTGAGAAATGAGGAATTGATTTCATTGGGGAGATTCCTAACAAGTCTAGTTTGGGTCATTCATTGATTCTGGTGGCAAATGATTATTTTACCAAGTGGGTTGAAGCAATTCCAACCAAAAGAGCCACTAGTAAAGTTTTGATTTATTTCATGTTACAGAATATCCTCACTAGGTCTGGTTGTCCAGAGACTATTATGGTAGACAATTCAATGTGTTTTAGGTCTGAGGAATTTATTTTTTTCTACCAACAGTATGGGATCCAAGTTTCTCATTCTTCCCCATATCACCCATAGGGGAATGGTCAAGCTGAATCCAGTAATAAGAGCTTGAGAAATATTTTGAAGAGATTGTTGGATAAGAACAAGAGCGCCTAGGATTCAAAGTTGCAAAAAGAAATATGGGCTGATAGAGTGAAAGTGAAAAAGGCCATTGGTTGTGCACCTTTTGATTTGGTATATGGTATTTATGCTATTTTTCCACAAAACAAATTGTAGCAATTGTCCAAGAATATGATGAGGAACTAGATGATCACATGAGGATTAGAATAGGTGATTTTATACAATTGGATGAATCAATAAGGGAAGCACAAGACATAAATGTTAGGTTGCAGCTCCAATCTAAGGATTTGTATGATAGAAGAACCATTGTTGGAAAATTTGAAATAGATGGCTTGGTCTTGATGTGTAATTCCAGAATGGAAGATAAAGGAAAACATAACAAATTTTATCCTATTTGGTTGGGATCATATATCATTGACAATAAGTAGGGTTCTAATTCTTACATTTTAAAAGATTTAACTGTAAATATTTTAGAATTTCTAGTTCATGGACACTCCCTAAAGTTCCACTTCTCTTGAAGTTCTCAAATCCATGAATAGTAGGTTTGTAAATATTCCTTGTTTTGTTGTCTGTTGTAGGCGTTGAGCATTGTTTTTACACAAGTTAATCGCTAAGATCTCAAGATTTGATTTCCACTCTTGAAATAATAACAAAGTTATTCCCAAGGTTCTCTGGGGTCGTGGTACAACCTGCTTGGTTACTCAGTTGAAGATAAATGTGAATGTTCATGAGGAGACCTTTTTTGGTATGTTCAAGACATCAAACTGTAAAACAACTTTAGTGATTTTTTGTATTTTCCAATTTATCAAAGTTTTTTGATTAACTAAGGATGCAATTTTGTGTTTTAAAGATGATTACTTTCAGATTTATGGCAGAAATTGAAAGGACCAGGGTAACAAGAAATGAAATAAATTGCTGAAAATGAAATCCTAATGGACATAAACCATTGTTGATCCTTCCTTGTGAATTAAATGATGAAGAGATTTGGAGCAAACCCACAAAGTATAAATCATACAATGTCACAATTCTATACTCAATGGATGCAATCATTTAGAGAGAAAATATATTCACTTGTGCAAGATTTTCAAAACCTATCAAATCATGAAGCCACCAAGATGAACGCACACACGAGATAGATTTATTGATAATCCCAATAGATGATATTTTCAATACATTCATCACAATAAGGTAGATGGAGAACAAAAAAATCCAACTAATAGAAACACAGTAAAACAATTAGCTCTTTGAAATAATGAATAAGCATGCACACATTCATCAATTTCGCATAGATAGTAGAAAATATCACAACATGAATGAAGCACTAATTGTAGATCTTTATTTCATTAAGAATACAACCCTATTACATTTCTTTTGATTACAATATATAGAGTTTTTATCTACAAACTTTGAATGCCAAAATTAGGGCATCAGAGACTCTAAAATAATAAAAAAGAACTAAAACTAAATCTTCTCTTAAAGAAATCTATTGCTAACTGATACTAAAAAAATTGCATGGAGTTTTAATCCATTTAAAATTATTTTTCCCATGCAAGAGGGATCAAACTCACCAAGAAAGAAGAGAGAGAGAGAAGCTAGAGTTTCTTTGCATGCAACTAGAGTATTCTTCTTGATCTTGGAGTTCTCCCTTGTAATCTTCATCTGGGGTTCTCTTTGAGGTGGGAACTGATAGAGGATCCTTACTCTTGCCAAAATAAACTCTAGTTAGGTATCCATCTAATCTAAAGTTCAAATTCCATGCAAAAAAGTGATCTCGCTGAAAATCACAGAAATTTGGACCCCGAGCTCTACACCAAAATTTTCCATGTGCAAATTTTCCTAAGTGTCAAAAACCAAAACTAGAGACCCCAAAATTTTGGCCCTTTTGTAGGCTGAAAAGGAAAAAAATTAGAAGCGTTGGGAGGCTAGAAAGTGCTGAAAGGCCAAAAGGTAAAAATGCCAAAATTAGCCTTTGGAAGAAAAGTGGCTAAGTGTGAAAACTACACTTTCAAAATGGTTGTCCATATTTTGAGTAGTCAGTTAGGGAAAACTTGTGAATGAGCTGCTCATAGCCTCTACACTATTTATTTTACTTCCTCATATTTGATTTCCTTCCTCTTCACTTTGTTGATGCGTCCTTCTTGCTTCTCTCTAAAAATTGTCAATTCAGAAGAAAAGAACTTGATCTATTCATCATGCTTGGAAATCCTCTACATATCTTCCTTTGAATAAAATAGTTGGTGCAAGGCCTTGTTGGTGCTAACACCTGCTAGATTATCCTTGAATTGCGGTATCACTTCCTTAGCTGGGTGCAAGATTTTTCTATCTTGGTCCCTTTACAGTTCTAAACCAATTCTTTTGAAGAAGTTTTCTATCTCTTTGACCCATTCCATGACTTCTTTCTTCTTTTCATGTATGCAGGATAGGCACTTTGTGTAAACCTTAATTGTTTTGGTTATTCCCTTAATCTATATTTCAAAGTTGTCTAGTTCTTCACCCTCATATATTTTAACCAGGATTTGGAAGCATTGCTTCTTGATAATATTGAGGTCTTAGAGGGAAACTTTCCATTTGGTTACTTCAGAATCTAATCCCTCCTCACTCTCCATTATATCAACCAACTTTGTGGTCTCAATTAGAATGACTCTGTAATGCCTAAAAAATAATCTGATAATCTCTTCTTGGCACTACTCAAAATCATTCTTCTAATCAACACTTGCTTGAATGAATAAAGGGGTCACACCTACCAGTAAATATGGAGTAGCTCTCTTTTCTAATACGACCTGTATTGAGGCCTCTAGGAAAATTGGGTCAATGAGACCCACCATCTTATGAATTAACTTCTTTAGAGCCTCATTTTTCTCTGTCAAGGACTTGATGGTTTCTTCATCCTTGCTCATAAAGCCTAGAGCATGTTTCAAACCTAGAGCTGCCAATGTCTTACTTCCTTCCCTAGTGGGATCCCCAAATTCTACCTCTTCAAGTGTTTAATCCTTAGGGGTCACTTGTGCTTGAGAGGTGCTAACCAAATTAACCACTACATGTGCCTTCCAGCAAAGCCTGGTGTCTTGGGTGAGATAGGATATGGTCCTTGTTGGTATATTGGCCTCTTCTTGGTGGAAAGCTTGCCCCAAGAATGCCATATTTGTATCTTCTCCTTCCTCCTCATCTGTGTAATTTCTCTTCCAAGGTTGAATCTCTTTAGTAAACCAAGTAGGTTTACTAAAGGTGGTAATTGGCTCATATGCAGCAATATGGAGGATTGAAGCCAAGTTTTTTCATCTGGGAGTCATCTCCTCTTCTGCCTCTTCATCATGGTCACCTTCCTCCCAACCTTCTCCCTTATGCATTTCTTCTTTGTGGAATTCTTCCTCTCCCTTTCCTTCTTCTCCCTTATTTTCTTCTCCTTTCTCCTTCTCCACTATAATATCCTATTCATCTTTATCTTGACCTCTATCCCAGAAGGAACTAACTGATACTTCCACATTAAGGATATTCATGGCCTCTAGTGTGGTTTTTAAGGGGGACACAACTTTTGTGCTCACCAATACTTTGGGAGTCAAGATAATACAAGGCTAAGGAAATGATGGAGGTGGAGTAGGTGTTGGCATCATAAGTGGTGGTGTAGGAGTAGAATAAGTCAGAATGGGAGGTGGGAGAGTAGAAGTTGAGGGAGGCAGCGTTGGCATTGGAGTTGGGAGAGAAGGTGGTGGAATGGGAATAGGAGGTGGGAGAGAGGTTTGTGGAATGGGAATGTAAGGTGGTGGAGTCAATAGAAATATCTCCAACAACTTTATCTCCTACTATATTCAAGGCCACTATAGCATCTTGAGTTTTAGGCCATTGGCCAGTGTTAGAGTCCACCCTTGTGACAAAGAGGTTTAGTGCAAGATTAGTGAATTGTGCTAGAGGTGGAGTGAGTATCACTTGAGGCTAGATGAGTATCAGTGTTCTCATGTGAATTCCTATTGTTGAGTCTGGTGTATCCTACCCCTGGTATAAAAATCCCTCTAGGCCTTGAAAATTAGATATATGGAACTCATCTAACCCTAGGGTATCCAAAGGATTGTCCTACTCTTTCAGATCCTCTATATGTTTCCTCATGATCTCCTTCTCTTTTCTCTTCTGTGAGGTTTCCTAAGACCTTTTCCTTTTTACCAAAGCTGTCTCTTCCTCTTCTAGTTCCTCTTGTAAAGTTTCTAGTCATGGAGAGGCAGAAGCTCTCCTCCTTTTATAATTTTTCTTCCCTTCTCTAATGGTAGGGGGAGATTGGCCAGAAGTGGATGGGTCTTCATCTTGGGTGGCCTGGGATGATCCAATTGGAGGATCTATCTTCCCTGTTATCCTATTTTTTGGCACCTTGTGCCTAGGATTTGGACCATATTCTACTACATGCTCATAACCATACACTATCCTTGGCTTATGAGGTGGGGCCTTCTTTTATTGGGGTACAATAGACCTCTCTCCATGTTTCTTATCCACCTTTTTGGGTGGATCCATCAATTTTTTCACAAGAATAGGATCTAGTTGATAAGGCCTTTTAATTCATGCCTTCATTGTTCTGACCACATGCCTCACTCAAAATTCAATATTTTCATGCTCATCTTTATTAATTTAGGCATTCAAGATGGGCCTATTGTATATCTTATCCATAATATAAATTGACTCCACCACAATATCTGAATCTTTCTCCCAAACCATTGGGGGGATTTGGTCCTTCAAGGTCTCTTGTGCTAGTGTAAGGGACATCCTATAGTAATCTCTGATTCTGACCTCATGATCATCCACATAGTTTATTCAATTGTCTTCGAGGTGTGTCTCGTGGATATAGAACTTGCCAATGATATGGCTATATGTGCCTATTGGATCAAATCAGGCCCAAACGATTTTATATAGTTGAAGTGGGAACTTGTCCCACTCAAAGTTGACTTTCATGTCCTGGAGAGTGTATGGGCCTAGGAAAATGGGGAAGTCCCATGATTTCTTCTTCTTAGGCTTTATGTTCTCATATGAACCTGCAAGCTATCTAGACATTTCTAGAATGATTACCCAATCAGATGGGTAATTGGGTAGTTTCTTTGGGTTCAGGATAGATCCTACCACTCAGATGTATGTGAAAGTCTTGAGCTATATGTAATAAGCCCATATAGCCCTCAATTTGGCTGTTTCTTCTTCTGACCCTCTCTTCTGGAAATCACCCTCAATGGATCTGATGATTAAAAAGATGAAAGCATCATTCACTATCCTATAATCTGGGATATCTTCTAGCATATCTTTCCTTCTCACTAGTTGCAGATATACAATATGGGGCCATGCATTTGGGTCATTGATGTTTACCCTTTTCATGAGCCCTGGATAGTCTTCCCATGGGGCTAATAAGTACACTATATATATAATCATGTAGAATTTTGGATTGTGCTTAACCACTATCAATTGATCATCTAGTTTTTCACTTATGATAGTGGCCTAATCAAACCTGGCCTTGTGGTTCATGATTTTCTCTATCAGTAGGATCTTCCAATCCTCAAGTTGGATGAAATGAGGTAGTCCATACACTCAGCTTATTAGTGTTACCATTCCTAGATTTCATCTTTTAAATACCCCTTTTTGAGGTCTATCTTTTCTAATTTATTCTTTAGGAGAGGATGATTTAGATATTCCTTATTTGCGATCACATATGCATCCTCAACTTTGTTTTTGAACCACCTTAGCCCTTTTTCTATGAAGAAATCATAGAATTCTTCCATGTCCTTTTGGAGATGAAAGACCTCTTCTATGTTGTTTGGTCTTATATCCAGAACCACCTTTCCTTCTATATTTTAAACCACCCTTTCATTTGGGATGTAGTAGTTATCTAGGGTCATGATTAGCTTGGAAGAAATGACTACCAATGGATGGGCTGTTGCATTAACTAGGCTTGATAGGACCATGGAGGTACAGTCTTCAAACCTTCCCGCTGGTTGGGATCACCTTACTAGTGTTACGAATAATAGTCCACAAGACAATTGAGAGGGGGGGGTGTATCAGTTGTGATATAGATGATTAAAATTTAAAATTTATAAACCAAATATGCAAATGTAAATGATAACACAGTAAATTCCAACACCATAACACAATATTTGTTGTCGAGGAAACCCTATTAAAGGTAAAACTTTGGTGGGAATTAACACCCATAAATAATGTACTGAGAGTACGGTATCCCTGTTTAAATATTTAGCCCTGTGAGGAGCTTGTTACAAAATTATAGTATGCATTCACTGTTAGGAGATAGACCATGTTAGGAGTCAAAATAAATAGTAGGCTCACTTCCAAGGCACACTTCCCAAAGAAGGTTAAAGCCACCCTCAAGGATTCACAATTTGAACAAGTGTATAAAGAATATACACAATCCAGTGAACTGTCTGATAGAAACTATCTTTTCTTGGTCAGTTCCAATGAAGTATACTTATTATAAAATATGCTCTCAATCCAGTAGCCAAACAAGCCTCGCATCTTTCACTTCTTCTACTTTTCAATCTCCGTCACATATTTTCAAAAGAAAAGATCACTCATATATACCCTCTTACAATAATTCATTAGGTCAGCCAGTTAAGCTTTCCTAATACACAAATGATTAATTAGGTTGGCCAATTAAGGCTTTTGAATATACAAATAATTATTTAACCCCTTTATAAGATACACACAGTACCTATAACAAGTAAACATCATTTACAATCCATCAATATGATCCCAAATCTGAAATCCCTCCTCACAATTCATATTACACGCTACATGTCTAAAGTCGGCCATCAATTAGGTCTTCTTCAGAATACATGCCGCAACTGACATCACCAGTAACCAAAAAACAATAAAAATCAGCCCATTAATCCAACATATGTCTGATATCCACCAGTAATATTTCATCATCTAAAATATCTTTGCTAGAAAGATATACCCGAAACATAGAGACGTGCTCTGTCGAGAATCAGAGTTAGATTCCAGAAACCAGTTTTCACCAAATCATTTGTAACATCCACAGTATGCAACATAAATCCAAGTGACCTTAGGAATAATTTCAACACAAATCCTTCTATATAAATCCAGCTTCAATCATTCTGAATCATCTATACAATGTCCGTACACTTCTATCAGTCAAGTAACCAGTCTGTCCTCTCCACAGAAATATATGTTGACATCAGTGACAAAACATGATATATACAACATGATCAGTAACAAAAATTGATATCATCCAACAAAATCCCCCTTTGGCATTGATGGAAACATATGGGAAAATCCATATGCATCAACCCAAAATTACTCTCTCTCAATACAATCTTCTCAATATCGTCAACACAAATCTCTCAAAATAGTAGGGATTTTCACATAGATTCCTTCCCCCTTTGGCAACAATGGAAAAGGGTACCATAACTTATCTTTAGTATTCTATAAGGTGTATATTTTTCAAATCTTCATGTCCATCAACTAGGTGCAAGATCACCCAAATGTACTCCATAGTATTCTCTTGCGATCACTCTCCCTATGGAGTAGATCCATACATCAAGTCAAGAGAATGATATAGCTCTGAGATCCACTGGACTAATGCACATATGCATCATTTAATTACCAATGAGGGGCCACCACCCCAAGTATTCCTCTAAGATATTCAAAAGCATCTTTTGGAAAAGGTTTAGTAAATATATATGCTATCTGTTCCTTTATGCTAATATACTTCAGTTTATTCTCTTTATCTCCTACCTTCTCCCTCAAGAAATGATACTTAATAGAAATATGTTTAGTCTTTGAATGCATTATAGGATTATTTGACATATTCACTATGCTAATGTTATCACAATGGATAACCACAAGTTCTTTGAAAATTATTCAAATTTCCTTCAACATTTGTTTCATCCAAACAAATTGTGTACACTTTATTGCAGGAGCAACATACTCTGACTCAACAGTAGATTGAGAAATATAGTTCTACTTCTTGCTCAACCAAGAAACCAATCTTTTTACAAGGAAAAATGCACCACCACTTGTACTCTTCCTGTGATCCACATTACCTACCCAATCAACATCAGTATAAGCCTGCAAAGTAAAATATTCTAATTTTTCATACCATAATCCATACTCTATTGTCCCTTTCAAATATCTATAAATTCTTTTCATAGAAGAAAAATGTGTCTCTTTAGGATCTTCATGATAGTTAGCCACAATTCCAACTGCATTAGTAATATCTGGTCTAGTGTGAGCTAGATATTGTAGACCTCCAATAATTGATCTATACTTAGTCTGTACAACACTTTGAGTCTCATCACTATTAGACAGTATGTTTCCAGTCACCATAGGCATTCCAATAGGTTTACAATCATCCAACAATTCATTAAATAATTCAAACTTCATTCTAGAAAATACAACACTCGTCACAACAGAAAGCACAAAGAATGCAATCTTGTTGTAGAGGCAACCCTGAAAGTATTAATTTGCCATCACTATGGTTTAAAATAATGTACAAATGTAAGCATGAAATTCTAAATGGGTGAAGGACCATGAAAGAGTTAATATTATATCGTTATTATCTAAATTTATGCATAAGTTTAAGTATATGGGAAAGAATCATTAAAACCAACGTAAAACGTAGGCAAGAAATAGTTTGTAACCATGGAGAGTTGTCTTTAAATAGACATTAGGGAAATTGAGCAAGACATCTTGGGGAAGAATTAGTTATAGGATAGAGTGAAAAGAAGAGAAAAATCAAAATTAGTTACGGTTCTTTGTGAAAGAACATAGCAGTGATTAGAATCGGTTTCATATTTTACTGGTTATTTTATGTTTTTGAAATCGGCATTGAATATTCTAGCTTGTTTATGTTTCAATTTTGCATGATTTCAAAGGAGGAATCAATGGGTATTTTGTTTATGTGTTTCATGAGTTGTAGAATAGTAATGAATGGGATGATAAAAAAGTTTATGATGACAAATAAATGATGCATGATGTCGAGCGTTTGTACCAGAATGTCTTTGAGTTTGAAAGGATTTTCAAAGAAATTGTTATGGAACTTTGCATGGGTTCCATTTGTACAAACTGCATTGGAAAAGGTGGTGGGATTTATGAACACCCACGCAACTAGCAGACAGACCCATGAGCCCTGTGTGTAGACCCAAGAGTCTTTAGAATAGCCGATAAGCCCATGTCTTGTGCTCCTCATTTGTATTATGCCAAAAGGTGGTGCACTTTCTACATGCATGACCAACGATAGACAAGGTGACAGAAAGAGCTCAGCCTTTCAATGGAAGAAAGGTGAAGGCCATGACTATTTTTTTAGACCTATGAAAGAGGATGAGTTAATGTTGCAAATCTCTTGCATTTGGAATGAGATAAAGTAAGTTATGTCTTGCACTCGGCCTTCGTAAAAAAAGTAAAAGGTGGTGGACTTGTATCGTGGAAGATCTTGTAGAGAGATCATCGAGTTGCTATATTTATTTAGTGAGATAGATTAAACAATAGTTCATGGAGAAAGATTGTAAGTTGATTTTTTCATATCGAAATTATCTTGATTGGATTATGGATGAGTTTTATTCAATGGTGAATATGGAGTCTAATGTAAAGATTATATTGTTATGTGGAGTTGATGCATTATTATGTGAAATTGATAGTATTGGGATTGGAGTATCAAGAGAATGAGAGCCTCTACTAAATGTCTTTGTAGAAAGATAGAATAATATGTAGATTTGAAGACCATCATGATTTCCTCTGCATCAAAATTGTATCAAAGCTTAGAAGGTTCTGAGCGTGTGGATTGGATCTACACCAGGCAGGGTTATGGTTGTAGATTTGGCATGTTCACTCAGTTGTAAGGAGGTGGAGGTCTAACAAAGGCCATAGGATGGTCTTGTGTGTCACCAATAGACTAGGGAGAGAGGCATGAAGGACTTGCAGGTGAGGGATAGAGGTTGTGATGCAGCATGAGGAGTGGAATGTGGAAAGGGAAGCACCATTGAGGCAGCATTATAAACTCTATTGGTAGGAGTCAAATTTGAAAGGAAAGTGAGTGCGTAGAGGAAGTGTCAATGTAGTGCTGAAGACGAGGCCAAAGATTTGTTTGCAGTCTCACCAAGGAATTTCCATGGGACATAGAAATATTTCAAAAATGGGAGTATGTTGCAGAGGCAACCCCAAAAGTATTAATTTTTCATCATTATGGTTTAAAATTGTGCACAAATATAAGCAAGAAATGCTAAATGGGTGAAGGACCCCGAAAGAGATAATATACTATCATTATTATCTAAATTTATGCATAAGTTTAATTATAAGGGAAAGAATCATTAAAACCAATGTAAAACGTAGGCAAGAAATGATTTGTAACCATGAGGAGCTGTCTTTAAATAGACATTAGGGAAAATGATCAAGACATCTTGGGGAAGAATTAGTTATGGGATGGAGTGAAAATAAGAGAAAAATCAAAATGGCTCTTTGGCAGTAGCTAGAGAGCCATTCATTTGTAAAAGAAGAAAGAATGATAATGGAATTGTTATTAGTTGTTTTTGAGTCATCTCTCTATTGTTGATATTAATGTTGTTTATGAATCGGGTTGATAGATTTTAGTTTGGTTATTATATTGTTATGGTTACGGTTCTTTGTGAAAGAACATAGCAGTGATTAGAATCAAATTTCATATTTCACTGGTTATTCTATGTTTTTGAATCGGCATTGAACATTCCATCTTGTTTATGTTTCAGTTTTGCATGATTTTGAAGGAGGAATCAATGGGTATTTTGTATATGTGTTTCATGGGTTGCAAAATAGTCCCTAATGGGATGATAAAATATTTTATGATGACAAAGAAATGATGTACAATGTCAAGCATTCATACCAAAATGTCTTTGAGTTTGAAATAGTTTTCAAACAAACTGTTATGGAACTTTGTGTGGGCGCCATATGTGCAAACTGCATCGGAAAAGGTGGCAGGTTTTATGAACACATGTGTGACCAACAGACAGACTTGTGAGCCCTATGTGCAAAGCTGAAGTCTTTAGAATAGCCAATGAGCCCATGTCTTGTGATCTTCATTTGTATTATGCCAAAAAGTGGTGCACTTTCTACATGCATGACCCACAATAGACAAGGTGGCAAAAAGAGCTCGGCCTTTTGATGGAAGAAAGGTAGCATCCCTGAGTGTTTTGTTAGACCAGTGAAAGATGATGAGTTGATGTTTTAGAACTCTTGCATTTGGAATGAGCTAAAGTAAGTTATGTCTTTCACTCAGCCTTTGTAAAGAAAGTAAAAGGTGGTGGACTTGTATTGTGGAAGATCTTGTGGAGAGATCATCGAGTTGCTATATTGATTTGGTGAGCTATATTAAATGATAGTTCATGGAGAAAGATTGTAAGTTGATTTTGTCATATCGACATTATCTTGATGGGATTGTGGATGAGTTTTATTCAATGGTGGTTATGGAGTCTAATGTAAATATTATATTATTATGTGGAGTTGATGCATTATTATGTGAAATTGATAGTATTGGGATTGGAATATCAAGAGAATGAGAGCCTCTACTAAATGTCTATGTAGAAAGATAGAATAATATGCAGATTTGAAGACCTTCATGATTTCCTCTGCATCAAATCCATATTATAATAGAAATTATACTGAACCTTTCACCATAATATGATCTAGTTCTTGTAGGAACACATAGATCTGTATGTACCAGATCCAACTTTCCTTTTTCTGAATAAGCTTTTCTCTTGAAAGTGATTCTAGTCTACTTCTGTGTAACACACTCCCTACACATAGTGTTAGATGGATTTACAATTTTAGGTAGATATCTTACTGATTTTGTCATACTTGCCTTCACAATGTTATCTAAATTAACATGACAAAATATTATGTGCCATAACCAACTGTCGTCAACCTTCACAATAAAATAAGAAGCTTCGGATGTGTTCAATTCAAATACATTACCTCTGGATTTAGTACTAGATGTGATCAAGTCTCCTAATTTACTTCTGATAGAGAATTTCCCATCAATGAATTTCAATTGATAACCCTGTCCACTAACTATCCAACACTCAACAAATTATGCTTAAGTCCATCAACAAGTAATACATTGTCAGTGTTAGTCTTTCCATCCAAAGAAATAGATCCAAATCCAACAATAAGTTTAGGAATATTGTCACCAAATCTTACAACACCACCATCATGTTTCTTCAAACTCACAAATTTATTTTTATCTCCATTCATATGGTATGAGAAACCACTGTCTATAACCCATTCATATTTCTTTTCAACTCAGGATACTAATGCTTTTTCTTCATGCATAGGTTCATCATCCTTAATAGAAATAAATCCAATTTCATCATAGTCACCATCATCATCATCAGATATACCCTCACTAGCATAATAACATTCCTTGTCTTTTGAATACCTAGACTTGAAAAAATTAGGTTTGTGCTTTGGAACTCTTTTAGGACATCTAGATGCAAAATGACCAATCTTGTAACATGAAAAACATTTCAAAGGTAATTTGCCTTCAAGATTTCCCTTACCTCTCCTTTCTCTTCTAGAAATCAGTGCCACAACTTCATCTATCTTTCTTTCTTCTTCCTGTATTTGTTCCCAAACATCAAAATAGGCTCCAAGTTCTTCCCTTAGGTGATTATTGCTGGTGCTTGCATTTCCAGATAAGGTCTTTTTGTTCTTGTGCACGGTTTCCTTGAATGCTGACTCAACTTTAGGTAAAGTGTCTTCCAAATCTATGGCCTCAAATGTAGTAAGCTTTCCAATCAACATCTCTCTGGTAAAGTTTTGTGTTAAAGGTATAATATCCTCTATAGCTTTTACTTTGGTTCTATATGTAGGTGTCAAAGATCTGAGAATCTTCACAATCACTTCTTCCTCACTGTATGTACCTCCAGAGTTTCTAATACGAGTAACCACTTCATTAATTCTCTATCCATATGCGCTAATATTCTCATCTTCTCTTATCTTTGGTGATTCCATCTTTGTCTTCCAGTTTTGTAGATTTACCTGCTTAGTAAACTTATCTCCAATATATAATGCTTCTAATCCTGACTAGATCTCATGTACAGAATCCAAGTCCTTTACTTCTGTGAATTCACCTTCTAAAAGTGCACTGATAAAAGATTATATTGTAACCATATTACATGAAAATAAAATATTTTGATCTTCAGTAGCCTTCTCTAAATCACCCTCAGTCGCTATATTTTCATTCTTCTTTGTGATCATCCAGTAATCGATTCCCAGACATAGAAAATGTGTTCTCATCTTGTTCTGCCAACTATAAAAGTTTTCATGATAAAACTTTGGAGTGTCCTTCCTATAGTAAGTCATCTTTCAGATCACCTCAAGCTGTTAAAGTTTCTCTCTAAGGACCACAAGCTTTGATACCAATTATTAGGAATAACAATCCACAAGACAAATGAGAGGGGGGGGGTGAATCATTTGTGATATATATTAATAAACTTCAAACTTTATAAACCAAATCTCCAATTGTAAATGATAAAATAGTAAATTCCAACACCATAACACAATATTTGTTGTTAAGGAAACCTTGTTAAAGGTAAAACCCTGGTGGGAATTAACACCCACAAATAATATATTTAGAGTATAGTTCCCTGTTAAAAGATTTAGCCTTGTTAGGATATTGTTATAACATTACAGTACATAGTCCCTGTTAGGAGCTAGACCCTATTAGGAGTCAAAAGAAATAGTAGGCTCACTTCCAAGGCACACTTCCCAAAGAAGGTTAAAGCCACCCTCAAGGATTCACAATTTGAACAAGTGTATAATTCAAATACACAATC
Organism: Thuja plicata; assembly: GCA_018584345.1. NCBI lineage: Eukaryota > Viridiplantae > Streptophyta > Pinopsida > Cupressales > Cupressaceae > Thuja > Thuja plicata. The sequence continues at coordinate 1,564,346 of MU227602.1, read as the reverse complement.
GAGTGAACTGTCTGATAGTAACTGTCTTTGCTTGGTCAGTTCAAATGAAGTATTCTTCTTATAAAATCTGCTCTACATCCAACAACCAAAAAATCATCACAACTTTCACTTCTTATACTTTTCAATCTCTATCACATATTTTCAAAAGAAAATATCACTCATATATACCCTCTTAGAATAATTCAATAGGTTAGCCAGTTAAGCTTTCCTAATACACAAATAATTAATTAGGTCAGAAAATTAAGACTTTCCAATATAAAAATAATCATTTAACACCTTGCTAAGATACATGCAGTACCTATAACAAGTAAAAATCATTACAATCCATTAATTATGCTCCCAGATCTGGAATCCATGCTCACAATTCATATTACACGCTACATGTCTGAAGCCGGCCACCAATTAGGTCTTCTTCAGAATACACGCCACAACTGACGTCACTAGTAACCAAACAACAATCAAACTCAACCCATTACTCCAAAATATGTTGGATATCTGCTAGTAAGCTTGCATAATTTGAAATATCTTTTCCATAAAAATATACCCAAAACACAAAGATCTGCTCTATCCATAATCACAGTTATAGTCTAGAAACCAGTTTTCACCAAATCATTTGTAACATCTGCAGTATGCAAAATAAATCCAAGCGACCTTAGGAATAAGTTCAAAACACATCCTTCTATATAAATCCAACTTTGATCATTCTGAATAATCCATATAGTATACGTACACTTCTTCCAGTCAAGTAACCAGTCTGTCCTCTCCATAGAAATATATGTTGACATCAGTGACAAAACATGAATATCAACAACATGATTAGTAACCAAAACTAATATCATCCAACAACTGACCCCATTCTACATTATTGATGTTAGTATCAATGATCTCAATGTGCTTGTTCCCGATCTTCAAACGGGGGTGATTCCCCTTATACATGTAATTCATTGGGGATGTTGTTCGTTTCTCAGGCATTCCTACAAGAAAAATGCAAGTATCAGTATCTTTTATTTGAAAGAAAACTAAAAGGTAGGAAAGAAAAATGAAATAACTAAGAAAACCAAAAGGAAAGGCCCTTTAAGTAGCCAAAAATATATGTTTTTTTTTCTCTTTTGGCCTTTTCAGGCTTTCGAACGCCAAAGACAGTGTCTGGGTCCAAAAAGGCAAAAAAAGTGATGAACAAGGTTTTAGAGAAACAAGCCCTCTCATAATTTTGATGTGTGAAAGTCCACAAAAAGTTTTGGTCTCAAAAATTTTGAAACCTCTGAAAGGATTACCTTGTCTTTGGTCATTTACCCTTTCTATGTTTCAGGGGTTTTGGATGTTCAAGGATCTGAAATGCTGACGTTGTTAAAGGTATGAAATGCACTTAGGTGAAATTTTTCGAGGGGCAAAGAATGTTTTCAGGCTTTTGAAGGCTGAAAACCTATGAGTAGGTCACAATGCTAGAAAACCCTAACTCCTAAAAAATGCAAAAAAAATAAAGCAAAAGGAGACTAACCCCCCCCTCCCCCCCACAAGCCCCACGGTGCAAAAACCCTAGGGACCTAGGAGGGAGCATGACCTGACTAGGCAAAAAACCTAACTAAAAAGATGAAAAACAAATGAAAAATGAGCCTGATAGGAAATGAGGCTAGGGGAGGGAAATGACCAAAAAGTGCAAGGAGAAACTGGCAGAGAATGGGGAGCACGAGAAACAAAAGATGGTGAGCTTGCAGGTAGGAGGCAAAAAGACACAGAAAATCCAAAATGCAGAAGTGAGGAAAAAGTGACTTGGGCCACTTAAAGAGCCCATGGGGTGACACCACCTAGTTTCAGCATTTTGGAGGCTGAAACACCAAACATCAGGTGGCCTCATCCTCCTTTCAGTGTTTCAAGGTCTGAAACACTAAAAGGTTTGAAGGTTTTGTAGTGCAAGAGCACCTAGGATAATCTCTAAGCTAGTTTCAATTTTTTCTTGTACTGACCTTGTCCAAGTCAGTAGTGTTTAATTTTGAGCTTAGAAGGTCTTGCATATAGGTTCCTAGGTGGATTAGACTAGGCTCAATCCAACCTAGATGTTTAATGCTTTGATAGTGATTAGTGTTAGATTAGGCCTAAAGATGGGAAATGGGTCTTAAAGACTTTAAGGATTGGGAAAGGGTAGAATTATGCCTAATATGGTTCCTAGGATGTTTCTACGTCATTTTCAGTCGATTTGAGGTCATTAGCATTAATTTTGCAAAAAGATGTAAAATTTGTCACAATGTTGCTTAACAACATTTTGCAACTTTTAAAAGTTGCATGAGAACATTTACATAATTGGATTATTTTTGAAGCATAATTATGGGTAGTTTCCATAATGGCCTAAAATCAAGGGTAAGGTATATTAAGACATATAGGATCCCATTTCATGATGCAGAGAGTGATGTAATGTAATTTTGAATGTGAATAGAAGCTCAAAGTTCTAGTTTACAGACACACTCGAGTTGCCTTGAGTTTAAGTGTGATTTTATGGATTGAATAGTGAGAGTTAGTGCTGGATCTATGTATTAGAAGTATTCCTAAGTTTTTTCTATTCAATACAGTAGTTTTTTTGAGTTCATTAGATTAACTTTTAAAATTGTTTTGTAGATAGCACAACTATTGGCAGAGTTTAGACTATTTTTGGTTTTATGGCTCCACCATAGTTCGCCACTATGAAAACCATCACGACTTAGAGGAATATGGTAGGGAATCCATTAAAGGTTGTTTTTGTGGAAGGAGGAGCTTAGAAGAACACGGTTTCTATTTCTAAGATCATGCCCTAGGTGAGTTCAATGTACCCGACTAGGTGCATGACAATAAACAATTGATGTGCAATTGTAGGGGAAAGAATGGAAGCATAGAATCAAGCATGGATTCAGAGTCTTAGTAGTCCTATAGAAACCTACTAGTGATATTAGGCATTACCCAATCCATTTAGATATATTTCCAAGTAGAAATCAGAGGACTGCATAAAAATAGCCCTATTAGCCCTATTAGCCCTACATTTGAGGAATCTACTATAGAGATTCCTTAGGAACCTAAGACCACCAAAATAATCAAGGTCTAGAAAAAAGGTATCTGAATTTCAAGTTAGTTTTTGGGTTGGTTGGAAGTTTTGGTAAATAATTGGGAAAAACACTATGTTTAGGGCTAGTTGAGCAATTAGTCCTATTAGGCCAAAACCATAGTAAATCTTGAACTAGATTACAATAGCCCTGATGCCCTATTCTAATGGAGACATTTGGGAGAAAAGTAGTCATCTTAGTGATGAATACACCCCCTACATCACTTATGATGAAAATGTGGTGAAGTTTCACTTGGAGACATCCAAGGAGGAGAGAAGAGTTGAAGTACACTTAATGATAGTTACCCATCAAGGCAAAGCACAAGGAGACCAACTCATATAGGTGAGCTAGTGAAGTCATAGGCCAGTAGATAAAGGACTTGTGAGGTCCTAGAAGTGAGTTTAGGATATTGAGAAGGCTAGGAAAAGCAAAGTCCTAGATAGTGTTTGTGCAAGTACACCTTGGAGTGTCTCTATCATTTTAAGCTTTGGCCTTTTCAATGTTTTAGAGGCTGAAACACCAAAAGGGATGGGCTTGGACTTTCTTCCCTTTTGTCATTTTGGAGGACTCTGGGTCCTCCAAAACTTTGAAAGGACAAAAAGGCTGAAAACACTTTGTTTTTCCTCTACTTTCTCCTCAAGAAACCTAGTTCAAGGAATAGGGAGAGGGGTAGACTCAAAAACCCAAAACAAAGGGGGGTCCCCATGGTCAAAGGACCAAAATGGGGTGTGTGTTGTGGACCCACAATAGTAGGTTAGTTTCCTTTCTTTAGGTGGTATTCTTAACCCTAAGGTTATAGAATCTTGTTATGCCTACAAGAGACATGCATCCCTAGTTAGAGCCACTGTTAGGTCTATTAAATTTCTTCTTCAATGAAGTTACTTTGGAATCATTTTGTAAGTTTTTTTTAGGCCTGATTCTTAAACCCTTCAAGCCATCCTTAAACCCTTGGTTTATTTTTGTAAAAAAACCCTAAGTCTCATGCATTTATTATAAACTGTCATTTCTTTTTCATCACTTAAGTCACTTAAGTCATTTTTATCTCATGGGTTTTAAGTCATTGGCATGGCCATCTCATCTCCTAAGTTTTATTTCCTAGCAAGGCCCTTTTAAATATTTCCTAAAGTCCTAGTTCCTGCAGTGATTTTTATTTCTTTGACACATCTGTCAAGTAGGTCTCTTTTCATCTAATGGTTGGTGGGATCCCTTGATCACAAGATGTAGCTACTTTATACTTCAAGGCATGGCATTCTATTTTCATGTGTCCTTCTCAGATGATGGAGGGCCCTTTTCCTTCTTGGTCTATGGTGATGATCAAGATCCATCATATTTCATTTGATCCAATGGTAGGATTTTTCCACAATCAACAGATGCACGTTAGTTAAACCATCATGGAAATGTGACCAAGTGCCATGTGCAACGTGGTCAGTGCTAAATGACATAAGCATTGGGAAGTTTAGATTTGATTTTGTGGCTGGTGCTATCTCATAAAATGGAGATGATCATTGAATATCCATTAAGGAATCATGCCTATGTTCCATCTGTCCATTCTAAGATTATGAGGTTAGCATGTTCTAAATTTATCTACAATATTTCACACCATTGGATTTGTCTTCATCAGACGATGCACATATTTTTGGCATCAAGACTTGCAGGGAGTACAATCTTCAAGGGTTCACAATAGGCCAACACATGGACATGGTCACCATGTTCACAAAACATAAAGCATGATCATATATGCTTGATCTGATGACTGTTATTATTCCTTGATGCAAAGTTTCATGGAGATTAGTCTTCAAGGCTTCACGCTTTTGTGCCATGTAGCAGTTGGTGACTATGTTATGAGTGCGGTTAAGTTAATATTCTGACAGATCAAGGAAGATCTAATGGTGCATGTAATATTGAAAGGGAATATGATCAATTTTTATTCATCAAGGCATCATGCCTAAATGCCATGTTGCATGATAGATCTTGGTCAGCATTGAATGGTAATGTTAATAAGTGATTAGATCTTTTTGATCATGTGGTTGGTGTAATCCCATAAAGCTCAAGATGTATGATATTATCCATCACAGTTTCAAGATAGGAAGACATGTGGGAAGGTGACCAAGAAAAAGGAGGTTAATCTATGGTTACATTTGTCTTGATCATCCGGTGGGTGTAAATAAAATTAAATGTTATCGAAGGATACTAATTGAGCCATCATGTTTTGGTGCCATGTGTCTTGATCTGACCGCGGGTCCTAGTTTTACATGGAGATAAAGGTATGGAAGGTTTGACTTCATCGGATGACAAATGATTTCCCTCAAACAATAAATGAAAAAGGGATATTCTTTGTGGGTTTAAAACTTGGTGAAATGTGTCCAAATCAGATCTTGGCTCGCGGGTATATTAAAATAAGATCATCTGTTGTCTTTTAAAGTGAAAAAGGTTTGAATCTGGGCCTTTGATGATGGATTCCTTGCCACCTATAGCATTTGAAATCATAGTTTAAAAATTTTAAATTGTTTATGAAGGTTTCCAAGCCATGGCGTCGGATTCCAAGTTACAGAGAAGTAGTTGGATCAATCTGATTTCTTGGACCGCATTTATGGAGTTGTGGGATGATATAAAAGATAAAGTATGATCGCTCGAAATACTTTTCTATTTTATTTATGTTTTGAAGTGATGCTTAAGGTTGCTAATTAGATTTGAATATCTTATGCGACCCTTAGATAGTTCCCTATCTCCTCTACATTAATATTGGATTTTCATTCCAAGGTCAATGGCGACTGTTGATCAAATGGTACATAGAATGGAGTGAAGAAGAAAGGGTTTCAACTTAATGGAAGAACAATTTGGTGGTTGGATGAGTTATTGTTTTATAACTTAGTTTTTTTCCCTAACCCTAAATGATCCAAGGATTGTTGCAATCCCTATTTCTATAAAGGTATTTCCAAGATCATTTAGTAAGGGTTTAAGAATTGGGGAAGTATAGGAAAGTGTAAGGCTGCATACTTGTTTCCAGTTAGGGATATAAAAAATTTGTTTTTAGACTATATCAGGATAGAGAAGAAATTTTTAGATCTTTTGCGTATTATTGAAGGGTATTTTTCCTTAGTTAGATTGATACAAAAAATTGATTCATCATACTTAATATAAGCTTTCTCAAATTTAAGTCTCTCCTTTGTGTTTATCTATTGAGTGGATTCCAACTTACTCAATAAAAGGATGGATTGAAATCTTTCCATTTGGGGAGGATGGTGCAAGAGCACCTAGGCTAATCTCTAAGCTAGTTTCAATTTTGGCTTGTACTCACATCAGCCAAGTTAGTAGTTTCTAATTTGGACCTTAGAAGGTCTTTCATGTAGGTCCCAAGGTGGATTAGACTAGGCTCAATCCAACCTAGATGTTTAATGCTTTGATGGTGATTCATATTAGATTAGGCCTAATGATGGGAAAATGGGTCTTAAAGCCTTTAAGGCTTGGGAAAGGGTATAATTATGCCTAATATGGTTCCTAGGATGTTTCTACATCATTCTTGTTTAATTTGAGGTCTTTACCATTAATTTTGCAAAGAGATGTAAAAGTTGTCACAATGTTGCTTGACAACATTTTGCAACTTTTAAAACTTGCACGAAAACATTGATAGAATTGGATTATTTTTGAATCATCATTATGGGTGGTTTCCATAATGGCCTAAAATCAAGGGTAAGGCATATTAAGACATCTAGGATCCCATTTCCTAAGGCAAAGAGTGATGTAATGTAATTTTGAATGTGAATAGAAGCTCAAAGTTCTTGCTTCAAGACACAATCGACATGCATTGAGTTTAAGTGTAATTTTATGGATTGAATAGTGACAGTTAGTGTTGGATCTATGTATTAGAAGAAGTCCTAAGTATTTTATGTTCAGTACTATTGTTGTTATGAGTTCATTAGATTAACTTTTAAATTTTTTTTGTAAATAGCATAGTTACTGGTGTAGCTTAGACTATTTTTTGTTTTATGGCTCCCCCATAGTTCTCCACAATGAAAATCATCATGGACTAGAGGAATATGGTAGGGAATCCATTGAAGGTTCTTTGTGTGGAAGGAGGAGCTTAAAATGGAAATCTTTCTATTTTTAAGATCATTCCCTAGGCGAGTTCATTGTGCCTGGCTAGGTGTGTGATGGTGAACAATTGATGTGAAATTGCAGTGGAAAGAATGGAAGCATAGAACCAAGAATGGTTTCAGAGTCTTAGTGGTCCTAAAAACACATAGTAATGAGATAAGGAATTGCAATTCCATTTAGGTATATTTCCAATTAGAAATCAGAGGACTGCATAAAAATAGCCCCATTAGCATTATTAGCCCTACATTTCAGGAATCCATTGTACGAATGCCTTAGGTACCTAAGACCACCAAAATCATCAAGGACTTGAAAAAGGGTATCGGAATTTAAAGTTATTTTTTGGGGTAATTTGTAAGTTTTGAGAAAGAATTGGGAAAAACACTATGTTTAGTGCTAGTTGAGAAATTAGGCCTATTAGGCCAAAATCATAGTAAATCTTGAGCTCGATTACAAAATTATTGATGCCTTGTTCTAATGGATACCATTGGGAGACAAGTAGTTTTATTAGTGATGAATACACCCCCTATAGCACTTATAATGACAATGTGGTATATTTTTACTTGGAGACATCCAAGGAGGATTAAAGATGTTAGGGATGTTTCTTGTATGAATCACAGTGCTTGAAAACACTATACCTTTTAATATTGATTTAGATACAAGGAAAGCCTAATTGCTAAGGATTGGATAAGATCCTTCTTCATTTTGAGCTCCACACATACTCAGGCAGGATTTACCCTTTTATGATTGTTAATTAAACATTATATATTGATGTGGACACCGATTTTCTATCAAGAGTTATTGAGCCAACTTATGAAACATTTTGCATATGACCAAGCATAACCAAATGAAAAAATTAACCATACAAACCATAGTTAAAAAATATAGCATAAAACAATGATATAAGGAATTGCATCCTTCTTCCTTTTAATTTTAGGAGGGATAACCTAATTGATTCACTCTCCAAGGAATCACTAAAATGGACACTGTCCTGCTGACATAAGTCCTTACTGAATTCAGTTTGTTTGATCTTAGTAACATAAATATTTTGATTAGAATAATTTTGAAAGTTTTTAAAACTTGGATGATGATAGATTATCAGACCGAGACCTAGATCAGTGCCTATCCTTTGGGTTATAGAGTCAATAAGCTCGAGTTTCACAGAAACAAAATATTGTATGTTGCCTTACAACCTACATGCAATTCCAATAAGTTTCCTTAAAAAATTATCTAGTTACCTCTAAAATAGTGTTATAAAATCCTTGAATACTGCTATGCTCCCTAAAACTACTCACAAAACTTAGTTCTTTATGTGAAAGAAACTTGTAAGTAATTTATAATAGTTACCTTGTAACCAAAATGCTTCAGAATGCCTTGCAAATTTAAACATAGAAAAGCATACACAGGAAATAAAGAGACAAAAATAGAGAAGAGTAAAATTGCACTGTATTTTATTTATATGATCCTGATTTCATACATGAAAGAGCTTTGAAGCTTGAAGACACAGACACAAAATTCAAAAAGTCTGATTTTTTAATATATTTCATCCACTTGAAAAATACAACTCTCTTCTATATATAAGTTCTTTACCATATTGGAATCCTTATCAAAAGGATGCTACAAGCTTTGGATGGTCTCAGAAAACCTAACTCTAAAACTATAGAAGAGACAAAAGAGAGAGAGAGAGAGAGAAGAAGAAGCAGTGGAACGACCAAGTCAAGAAATGAAAATAGATATTTCTTCTTCTTCTCCCGATCTGGCGACTTCACTGTTAGTAAACATGGTGTGTGTGTGTGTAAATGGGCACCTGTTGAAAATGACACAAACACTCAATACGATATTGCATTAGCTTGAAAGGTTAGATAAAACATGCATAACCACTAATATCGACCTATTTTCTGCTAACTAGGAGGAGTGTAATTAACAGCATATCAGCCCTCATAATATGCTACAAATCAGTGATGAATACAACCTAGCATGAAGGATTTTTATTTAAAAACAAGCTAAAAGACATGAAAAACAAGTATTCTAGGTTTTAAAACATGAAATGAAAACAATAAACTAGCATGCTAAAATGGATGAAATGTGAGTCTAGAGTGAATCTAACAGCATAATAATGTAATCTTGATCTAAGGTGAAGGCTTATTTTCTCTCAAAACAGGCTTCTATTTATAGAAGAATGGGAGAGAGAGAGAGGGGGACAAGGTTCATTTATGAATCAGGAGGCTCAATAAATGAATATGTAAGAGCCATTAATGCCCAAGGCATTAATAAGGCATGGGAGAGACATGGGCTTAAGCCATCTTTATTAATGAAGGCATTAATGAAGGCCTTAAAGAGAGAAGGGAGGATGTAAGAGAATATGGACTTTAAGAAAGTCCAGCTTGAGAAAGTGGACTTTCTCAAGTGGGTGGAGTTGTTAAGTATTTCTTAATGGAATGTGACAACATTAGGAGGTGGGTTAGAGT
>MU227602.1:1528746-1548010 GCA_018584345.1 Thuja plicata | reverse complement strand
GTAATGTGAAATTGTTCACAGAGGTCATCAATGTCTTGGTTTTTAAATTGGCCCCCATTGTCTGTCACAATTGAAGAGGGTATCCCATACCTACAAATAATGTAGTTTAGAATGAACATAGCCACCTATTTTCCAGTGGCTTTGATTAGTGGCACGACCTCGACCCACTTTGTGAAATACTCAGTGGCCGTGATGATGAACTTGTGTCCATTTGAAGAGTTGGGATGTATCTGTCCAACTAAGTCAAAGGCCCATTGCTGAAATGGCCAATGTGTTATAAAAGGTATGAGTTCTCTGGCAAGAGCATGGATGAGGTTTCCATGTGTTTGGCATTTAAGACATTCTTTGGAAAAGTGAATAGCATCTTTCTCCATGGTAGGCCAATAATAGCCTATTCTAAGCAACTTTTTAGCTAATGAAAAGTCATTCAAGTGTGATCCACATACACCTTCATGGATGTATTTTAAAGCGAGATCGGAATCTTCTAGTTCTAAACATCAAAGAAGCATACCATCAAGACTACGTCGATATAGGTCATTATTTATGAGGACATAATGCGATACTATCCTAATCAGGGATCGTTTCTCATTTCTAGATAGATTGGCAGGAATGGTTTGGTCTGAAAGATAGGCAATAATACTGGTATATCGGGATTGAATGGGAGTATTTAAGGCATAGATTACTGGATATTGTGGATTGGTAAAAGTGGGATAGGATATCTCTTCCACCAAGAAGTCATAGCGGAATTGATGTTCCTCTAGTTGTAACATGGACGCCAAGGTAGCCATAGCATCTGCAGCTTTATTCTCTGATCTTGGTATCTATTGAAAGGTGAGGAAGACAAAGTATTTCCCCAAATCATCAACTAGTTGTTTGTAGGGCACCAATTTCTCATCTTTTGTTTGGTATTCCCCATTGATTTGATTGATAACTAGTTGGGAGTCACCATATATGTGTAGCTCAATGATCTTCCATTCTATGACGAGCTTGAGGCCATTGACCAACGCTTCATATTTAGAGATATTGTTGGTGCATGGAAACATTAATTTGTAAGATTTGGGAATCTTATATTCCATAGGATTAATGAAGATAACCCCGGCTCCAGATCCTTGTTGAGTGAATGACCCGTCAAAGTACATCTTCCATGAATGTTCGGTGAGATGCATGATTGTTTCATCAGGAAATTCAACTAGTAATGGTGTATCATCTTGAAGTGGTGAATCAGATAGTTGGTCTACAAGTACCTATCCTTTGATAGCCCTCCTTTCAACATACTCAATGTCAAACTCACTGAGAATGAGGACCCATTTTGCTAGATGGCCTGTCAATGCTGTTCTGCTTAAAAGATACTTCAAAGGATCGATCTTAGCTATGAGCTTGACTGTGTGAGAGAGCATGTAGTGCCTTAATTTCTATGATGCAAAGACAACTGCTAAACATGCTTTCTCAATAATGCTATAATTGAGCTCATAGGCAACTAGAGTTCTACTAATGTAGTAGATAGCTCACTCTTTCTTTGTTTCATCCTCTTGTTCCAGTAATACTCCTAGTGATGTAGCTGTAGCTGAAATATACAGGAGCAAAGGTTTCCCATGAATAGGTGCCATAAGAATTGGTGGTGAAGCTAGGTAGGCCTTTAATTCTTTGAATTTGGTTTCACAGTGTTCATCCCAGTTGAATGTAACCCCTTTATGTAGTAGCTTAGTAAAGGGTTGTTCTTTATCTGCAAGTTGGGACATGAACCTCTTGATAGACTGGAGTTGTCCTTGTAGTGTCCTCATTTGACTGATGTTATGAGGAGGAGTCATTTCTAAAATAGCTTTTACCTTTGCCGGATATACTTCGATCCCCTTTGCTGATACTATGAATCCTAGGAGCTTTCCTGATTGAACTCCAAAGGCACATTTCTTTGGATTGAGCTTGAGTTGGAATTATTCCATTCGATCCAATATTTTTCCTAAATCTGCAATATGAGTACCTCTTTCTTCTGATTTAGCCAGTGTGTCATCGACATAGTCTTCCATGTTTTTGTGAATCATGTCATGGAATATGGTTGTCATAGCTCTTTGATAGGTTTCTCTGGCATTCTTTAGCCCAAATGGCATGACGTTCCAGCAAAATGTGCCCCATGCACATGTGAATGCAGTTTTCTCCTGATCCTCAGGGGCAATCTTGATTTCATTATAACCTGAGAATCCATCCATTAAGGAATACATCTGGTAGTCAGCTATGAGGTCTATAATTATGTCAATATTTGGTAAAGGGAAGTCATCCTTCGGACATGGTTTGTTGAGGTCCCTGAAGTCTGTGCAAATCCTAATAGATTTATTAGTTTTAGAAATAGGGACCACATTGGAGATCCAAGCTGCATAGGCAATGACCCGAATAAATCCAGCTTTTAGAAACTTTTATAATTTTGCTTTCACCAGTAATGCAACATGAGGATGCATTTTTCTAAGTTTTTTTTTTACGGGCTTGATCCCAGGCGCTATAGATAAGTGATGCATAGTGAGATTGGGATCGAGCCCTGGCATATCAGTGTAGGACCATGCAAAGTTGATCTTTTTCTCCTTCAAAAATTCTGTGAATTGTAGCTTTTCCTCTCTTGATAAAGATTGTGCCAAATGAACTATTTGCAGATCTTCAACAGTGCCCAAGTTCACTGGTTGTGTTGGTTCAATTAATACCGAAGATCTTTCCTGAAAGTGTTCATGGAGGATATCAAGAGTCTCATCCTTTGGTGCCTCTGAGAGGTTTTCACCATCGGATACATCTTTTTTCTTTATGATTTTGGGATCTGATACTGCCACAGAGTGGTTTTCACCATCAGTCCACTTTTTCTTTTTACTTTTCAATTTGTGACTAAGAAACTTGATATCCTCCTATGACATGTTCTCGCTCCTTGCATGGGTCAAAGAAGGGTGAGGTTCACAAGCATTAAGGTAACAAGCCAGGGAGTGGTCATTGGAAAATGTGAGCATAGGTGTAGGATTTGCTTCAGTCTAATCAATGAGGTCTGGAAGTACCAATTTTAGGGAGTTAGGTTCTGAGAAGGACAGCATCATGTTAGCATCAAAACTGTTAACCGACATGACACGGTCTGTTAAGTTAGTATCTTCGATGTCTAGGTCAATAAGAGCGAGATCGTTGTTAAAAGGGTCATTATCAAGCATAAATGGATCGAACTCTAGTGACTTGTCAGTAGATAACTCATCATCATATCTTTGTAAAAGGAGGCTTCTTTCTTGTAGCCTATGAAATTCTTGTAGAGTTATGTATTCACCAGTGTCTCCATCTATGATGGGAGGAAGGAACTCTTCTTCTACTTCAGGAGGATCAGTGTCATTGATAGGGAGGTTAGGTCGTCTACTAGGAGCTACAAAAGCTACAAACATATGAATTGTGTCTATCCCAATTTCTTCAGAAGGAATAGATAACCGATCATACTCATAATCATGAGAGTCTGTGACATCATTGTCAGATCTTTTCAAATACTCAGCAATGTTTATTTGATGGACTCAATTAGCTTCTTGTAGATCAAAGTGAGGTAGATCTAGGACATGTGTGATAGTGACCAATTGCCCCCAGTTATTGTGTAAGTTCTGTGGCCGGGGTTCCTCTTGAGTGATCGTAGCTATGGTGTCTCCAACTTCTTGAATGGGCGGTTGTTCTAGTAGAGGAGTATGAAGATCTTGTGGTACCTCAAAACTAGGTACATAGCATTCTCCTTGATATTCTAGGTTTTTTGTACCAATATGTAGCAATCTCTCATAAAGCCATGGGTCTGAGAATATTTCATCTATTTTATCACTCTCTGCTTCAGAAGGTGGACTTTGCTTTGGAGTAGGTTTGTTAGTTTGAGTATTGAAGCCTACTCCTATTTTATCTTTGTTGAGGTGGAACTCCATGGGTATAGGTTCAATGATCCCTTGTCCTGTGTCATTCAGAGGTCCTTTTCCTTTGTATCCCATTTGTTTGAGGAAATCATATCCTTTTCCATACTGTTCTAGGGATATCTTTACATTTTTGACCTCAGAGTCCGCTGGTTCTCCTTTGTAAAGCCAATATAAGACTGCCTGCTCTTCTATGTTATCTGAAGAAGACATGGATGCCTTTATCATACCAGTAGCCTTATGTACTTCTAGTTCTTGTACTGCAAGAGGTGTGAGTTTTGGTGATGGTTTTCCATAGGATCTTGGTGATACTGGAAGCTCTGTCAGGGAGGGATTCAGGTCCAACTTGTATTCTCCCATACCTGTTTCTTGAAGTTTTAAGGTCTTGCTAAAGCCTTTCATGACCATGTCCTTGGTAGTTTTAGGAGCACCTATATCCATAGCCTCCTTGTTGTGTGGGACCATGCTACCTGCTTTAATATTGTTGCAAGCATAGTTGGCATCCGCAAGAATTGTCACCTCTATTCCATTATGTGGGAATTTGATGCATTGGTGATAGGTGGATGGTATAGCTTGCATCTCATGGATCCATGGTCTCCCAAGTAGCATGTTGTAGGCTAGGGGTAGATCCAGAACTTGACATATAACATCTCTTTCAATTGGCCCAACTCTGACGGGTAGACAAATAATACGTCAGGAGGATCTTTCTTCCTCATCATATGCTTTGATGGTTATTTTATTTCTTGAGTCAATTGTTTTATCAGAGAGGCCTAATCTTCTGACAAGATCCAATGTACAGATATTTAATCTGGTGCCTCCATCTATCAATACACGTCTAACACAGGATTTATGAATAAGAACTTTGATATGAAGAGGTTGATTGTGGGGATGGGTCAATGATTTGTCATCCTCCTCAGAAAAGGAGAGGTAATGTGGCGCTGATATGTGATTGACCATCTCTTGGAATTTGTTTGTCTATATCCTTTGGAACATTAGTAGCATGGAGGGCCTATTCTAAGATTTCTCTATGCACAGTGGATATTTTGATCAATTCGAAGATGGATATTTTAGTAGCAGTTCTTTGCAATTGATCTACCAAGTCATATTTTTCTCCGGGAATAGTGATCACATGTTTTTCTCCTGGTTTAGGTATAGTGATAATAGGAACATGGGGTGTAGATGTCTATTTTGGAGGTCCCTTGATCGTAACCTGTGCTTGGCTTTGGGTTACAGTGTTTGTGGAGGATGAGGCTCCTTTGATGGTGACCATGTTGACAGATTCATTTTTAATATTGAGCATATTGATCACATTGTCACTTTTGGAGTAGGTGTAGTTTACCTCATTACCTTTCCCTTTGGATGTTTCTCCTTGATTGTAATTGGGAAATGGTTTATTAAATGTTGTGTGATCTTCATTTCTAGTGTGTCTATCTACCTTGATTTTACCCCCTTCGATGAGGTCCTGGATAACATGCTTGAGCTTGAGACAATTATTTGTCTTGGGTCCTTTGTTTTTGTGGAAGACACAGTAAGAGTTATCATCCCACCATCTAGGTTTAACCATTGGTTCCCAAGGTTTGGAATCAGGAATTGTAAGGACTTTGTTATCCACCAATGTTTTTAAGATGGTCTCAAGAGGTTCTCCCAAAGGTGTGAATGTTCTTTGGGGTTTTGAATTCCATGTTCGTCCCTTTTCATTATCATTGTTGGCTTTGGGAAGGGGAGGTGTGATTTTAGCCTCCTTGCTTGCTTGCATACCATTGGTAAGATTGAATGCTTCATTTTTAGAATTAATGTTGGAAGCATCAACCACTCTGTCATTGACAACATTTTTATTTTTCTTCCACCATTTAGGCTTGGAGTTGGAGCTACTGCCTTTATTTTCATTTTGAAGGGTAATCTCTCCCTTTTTGACCATGACTTCTTTGATACAGAGAGCATTTTTAATCATCTTGTCGAAGCTAGGAGAATTTTGCATTTGTAGAGCATAGCTCAACTCAGGTATGAGATTGTTAACAAAGATCTCCATCTTTTCCGTCTCGGGGATAACTCTTGAATATCGTGCAAAGATCTTCCTCCATCTTTGTAGGAAGTGTGTAAAGGATTCTCCCATTTTTTGCTTGGTATTACAGAGATCCATCATGGTGACATCATGTTGGATGTTGTAGGAGTAGTGTTGAATGAACCGTTGCATTAACTCCTCAAATGTTTTGACTTTAGGATTTAATTTTGAAAACCACTCCATGGCGTTTCCTCCTAGACTTCCTAGAAATAGTCTCATGAGGTAAGTGGGTTCATGCATATATTCAATGCTAAGAGCGCAAAATTCTCTTACATGATCATGTGGTCTTGTTTCCCCTGTGTATTTGTCATATTTTGGTCTTGCCACATTAGGAGGAAATGGAACCATTGTGATACTCTTGTCGAAGGGGAAGGGACAAATGGCATCCAAAGAGTATTTTGTTTTCGATTTGTCCTTCTCTTGCTTGAGGTTTGTGAGCTCAGTTTTTATTTGATTGAGCTGATTAGTAAGAATTGATATGGGGTTTGGTACCTCCTTTTCCTTGAGATCATTTACATCAAAATTCTGGGGTAATTTAACACCTGTGGATGCTAAATGGAGGAAATATTTTTCCTTATCATCTTCGATTATTTGTTCCAACAGTTTGTGGACTCTTTTTCTTTGTCTTAGCTTCTCATATTCATCTTCAGGAATTTATTCATCACTGTCTGACCCAAATGGATTACGTTCAAACCTGGGTCTTTCTTCCTCTTTTGAGCATATGGATTGTGCTTGTTTTCCATAACCCTCAAAGGCTTTACTCCAATCGTTAGTGTTGCTACCCATTTGAGGTGAATCAAGATCAAACAGGGAATTGCGAGAAGTCTCTCCTTGAAAGTTTGATGTTTTAGGAGGTAATTTGGATTCTTCACCTGTGTACTTATTGCGTCTTGTGTTAACCATGAAGTTTGTTTCTCAACTTTGTCAACGTGTCCCAATAGTACTAGCAAGGATTCCAGATCGTTCAAGTGGGTGCATCTAGGTAGAAGTAACTATTTGTTTGTTTGGTGGATGTAAATGATTCCAGCATCAGAGGGTTAGAATGCCCTGATAGTGAGATGGGAACCAAGTTGTTTGATAGAGAATGGGCAGACCACACATATTGAACCGATCGTGAAAGACTGACTGAGCATGCAAGGTAGACGTTTTGAAAGTGTATTGAAAATAACAGCAGGGAGACCAGTAGAGACAATAGGGACCAACTAAAGAGTAAAAAGGGTACTTAAAAAAACTGAGACCTCCTAAGAAAGACTGCTAGAAATGCCCACTGTCCAAGATGCGAGCTCCCAGATACGAGCCTCTAACAGAACTAGATGCGATCCTAAACCCTGGATATGATTCTAGAAAATTGAATGCGACCTGTTGCTTGACTAGATACAAGCTGATGCACCAAATACAACCCTAAATATAGGATATGACTCAGGAAATCTTGAATGTGATCTTATGATGGACTTGTCAGTTTTGGTTCATTTTGAAATTTTTTGCATTTTGAGGAATGTGAATCTGTTTGTCACCAAATTGCATCAAAGGGGTATTTTGTCGGATGTAAAAGATGTTTGTACTCCAAAGGTATGAAATTTATTGATTGTTATGAGGAGCTTATCTTTTTAATGACCTTTTTGACATATCAGACAATTTTGCATTGTTAGAAGGGGTGGATCAAAACACATATCTTTTTCCTATTCTCTAGGTGGAGGATGAAAATCATTTTCTTATTGACTTAGGTACACACTCAAATGCTAATCAGAATATAGCCAACACCAAGCACGCAATAGCTCCAGTCACGATGCTGTATTAGCCGACTCCAAATGCAAGTGAGGGCACGATATGACAAGTGTCTTGGGGCAATTACTTTTTGCCTTGCATAAAGATTATCACCCTTTTGAGGATGAATCAGGAATTCTTTCAGTTGAATTTTGTTGTAGATTATTAGACAATCCATTTGAAACTGTCCCCCATAGAATTGCACAAGGCAAAATTGAGGCGTATATCCCTATGAGTACCTGAATATATATAGTCTCGCAAGCAAGATTCAAGTGGCTCCGCTCTATATATACCCCGATATGTTCAAGGAATGATGTCAAAATTCCAAGAACAAAACCAGTTCCATCTTCCGAGGCTTTGGCCTACAAGGAAGCAACTATTTATAGTGAGTTGGAAGGGTCGGTGTAAGACCTGTCCTCACTTGGGTCATTCCCGGGAGATTTTTTCCTCAACCGACAGGCCCTCTACTGTTTAAAAAGAGTGGTAACCAGGATTGGTGAGCTTAGGAGTTCTAGATTTCTGATTCTTCAAATGAAGAAGAGCATACTCTCCTATTCCATGTCGTTTTCTCCTCAAACACAATAAACAATGTTCTTTCCCCAAGCTATGTTGAGCTTGTTTTTAATGATTCCTATTTTAAAGAAGACAGCAAGGGAAAGTTTGCCTTGTTCATTTACCACATTGATTTAGTGATTTATGTTTGTGCAATTTCTAATCCCAAAAGCAATTATACAATGAAGCTTGTTCAATTAACCAACATATTTAATGCTTTGTTTTTGTTCATTTACTATCCCAAGTTGAATTAAATGATGTGTTTTCTTTGTTCAATCACCCCCAATTTTATCACAAGTGATAAGACAATGTCTGACTTTCTGATTTTCCTCAAGAGGAAAATAGCATAATATCTAGTTGCTTATCAAGTGGGAAGAAATGGTTTTATGTTATGAAAACAGGGAAATAGAGGTCAAGACAGAATGGGTTTGGGTAACCTGTGAAAACCACATTAGTACTTTGCTTAATCCAACTCCATGAAACCTATTTAAGAGGTACCTAAAAATACTTGTTAGGCTGCACAACACAGAAACACAACTAGTTGAATTTTTTAGGATTAGGCAAATCAAAAGGTCAAGCTTCAAAACTAGATGCGATCCTAAATTCTTACCATATGTGATGTAGTATCCAGGATGCGATCTTAGTCCCCAAATATGAGCCTTTGCTGACCAGATGTGACTAAAAACCAGATGCAATCTGAGAAATCCTGGATGCGATCCAGAAACCACGCGGTGCGATGGCGTATCCGGG
Source organism: Thuja plicata (assembly GCA_018584345.1). Classification (NCBI taxonomy): domain Eukaryota; kingdom Viridiplantae; phylum Streptophyta; class Pinopsida; order Cupressales; family Cupressaceae; genus Thuja; species Thuja plicata. Next base: position 1,538,989 of record MU227602.1, on the reverse strand, counting down.
ATGCGAGCCTGCAATCATATTTGTGATTCTGTGTCCAATTTCTAAGTCTATAAATGGCCAAAAATTATTAGAAAATGAGGCTAAAATTAAAATCGAGCCCCTCGGTGGGTGCCAAAAATGTGTGTGTGTAAATGGGTACCTGTTGAAAATGACACAAACACTCAATACGTCATTGCATTAGCTTGAAAGGTTAGATAAAACATGCATAACCACTAATATCAACCTATTGCCTACTAACTAGGAGGAGTGTAATTAGCAACATATCAGCCCTCAGAATATGCTACAAATCAGTGATGAATACAACCTAGCATGAAGGATTTTTATTTAAAAACAAACTAAAAGACATGAAAAACAAGTATTCTAGCTTTTAAAACATGAAATGAAAACAATAAACTAGCATGCAAAAATGGATGAAATGTGAGTCTAGAGTGAATCTAATAGCATAACAATGTAATCTTGATCTAAGGTGAAGGTTTATTTTCTCTCAAAATAGGCTTCTATTTATAGAATAATGGGGGAGAGAGAGAGAGGGGGACAAGGTTCATTTATGAATCAGGAGGCTCAATAAATGAATATGTAAGAGCCATTAATGCCCAAGGCATTAATAAGTCATGGGAGAGACATGGACTTAAGGCATCTTTATTAATGAAGGCATTAATGAAGGCCTTAAAGAGGGAAGAGAGGATGTAAGAGAATATGGACTTTAAGAAAGTCCAGCTTGAGAAAGTGGACTTTCTCAAGTGGGTGGAGTTGTTAAGTATTCCTTAATAGAATGTGACAACATTAGGAGGTGGGTTAGAGTATAATTTAGGATTAGGATTAGAATAGCATGGGTGAATGGGTTGAGAAGGGTTAGAACCCAGGGTAGAAATGGTTAAGATAGGTTAGGTTGGGGTTTGAGGGAATATTAATAAATGAAATAAACTTATTTAATTCATTTAGAAATATAGGAATTAATTATTTAAACAATGAAATTGCTTTTTAATAATTAGAGAACTATAGCCATTTTAATTAAATTAAATAGGCTAGGGGAATGGGTTAATTGCAAGTGGGTATTTGATTTAGGGATTTATTTAATTCCTTTATAATTAAATACTATAGCCATATTTGATTTTTATTTGATTTGATTGGTTGAAATTGATTTGAATTGTATGGCTATGATAATATATAAATTAGTGATAAAAATCAACTAGGATATTAAATTGATTTTAAAGAATTATGCCAAGCAGTAACTGGGTCGTTTGGACATAATCGAGGGTATGATCACACTTAGGGAAAATAGGGTCTATAGTTACAACAGACCAAATTCAGGTGGTTACACATGGTAGCTGGTATCATTGATGTCAAGTTTGGATGACCATGTTTACATATTCACCTACACTTTCCTTCATTAATAACTAACTTCTTTATCTTTAATATTGAAGCGCCAAGTATTCACCTTTACTCTTCATCCAAGATTTCTTCTTCAACTGCTAGCTTCTTCATCTTGGGCCTAGTGATCAACTCCCATGTTGCCACTTCATCATCTGATGGCCATTTGAATTCCTGAGTACTCTGTACTTGTACCTTTTGCCTATCCCATCTAACATCAGTGATGTTCCTAACATCTACTAGAAACTTGTTGATGTCAGTTTCTGCCTTGAAAGCTTCATCCAATATCTTATTGAATCCCTCAATATTGACATCTGCTCCCATAATGAATGCTTCATCAATCGGCATCTTGCTATCAAATTCATTTCTCCAGGCACATTAAGCTTTCACTTGATCATCTTCTCCCCTTAAGGAAGGAACAAATCTATTAAAGTCATCAGAAAAGAGGCTCAATTTAACCTCTATTTGATTCAATTTGCCTTTAAAGAATGAGAGATCAATATTGACCCTTTTGATCTCATTTTCAAATTCTGGCACTGTCTCTCAAAAATATGTCCTTAGGGTTTGCAAAGATGCAAGCTTCTCAAACAATTGTACCCTGGTAGACCATTTAGTAAAATAAGGGTTCAAGATAGCAAGATACCCCATCACCTCTGTATGTAAAACTGGGAACTTATTATAGGCATTAAGTAAAACATCAGTCTTATCTTTCATGACTTTAATTCTATGTTGCAGGATACCTCTTAATTCTCTCAAATAAATTTCATTTCCTTTCTCTCCATCATCTTTTTCCTCAACCACCTCTTCTGATCTGGCTTTATCCTCTATCTACAATGGTTGTGGTTGTGCAGGAACATATACCACCTCAGGCTTCTCCTCCAATTCCTTCATCAATCTTTTTATCATCTGATCTTGCTGGTGTATTTGTATATGGCACATTTCTTGATCCTTAGCCTATGCACTTGTCTCCTCTAACAATGTGCTACACTTATTAGAGAATTTCTTAGTTTTGTCCTCATTTAAGTGTGCCCAATGTTTCATGATTTGGGATATTTCCAAATTCCCTATATTTTTCATTGTCCATACCATCTAATTGCCAACCATGTTCTCCTAGATATTTACCAGTTGAGACTTTTGATCCTTTGGGCATAGGCTCCACATTGCAAAAGCTTGAGACTTTGGGCTATACCAAAATCCTTTAATTACATCTCCCATCTAAACTTCACTAGCCATTTTGAGATCTGGCTGCTTTCTTATTTGGTCAATTATAAAGGTAGATGCTAAATCCCATCCCTCAACCAATAATATTTTACTTCCTAACACCATTTTCCTATCCTCGTCAGGTGAAATGTCCTCACTTTTAAGATCATAAGACTGCAGAGCCACTAAAGCCTCATTTGTTAAGGTCTCCTTGCCATCAATTGTCAATTGAGCTCTTATCTGCTCCTTTTTGTACCACCTTAGGAAGTATTTAAACTCCTCATTCTTGACAAAGTTGTCATAATTCAAAAAATTTTGTTGATGGATCAATCTTTCATCAACACAGGCCTTAAGAGGAAATTCAACCATCTCCTCCAAATCAGGTCGTTGCTTCTTGCCTTCCCTAATAAATTTCCTTAGGTTATGATCATATAACCTATTCCCAGGCACTAGGGCTATAGCCTTATCTTTTTTCTTATCCTGGCCCTCAACTGAAGGCTGACCTATTTCCTTTTTCTGCCTCTTAGCAACAGGCTCTTCTATGTCATCAGGTTGTGTCACCACTATCAAGTTAACAATGTAGCCCTCTATTCCCTATAGTTGTGGTACTTTAGCAACATCTTGCTGTGGTGGAACATATCTAGTAGGATATCCACAATAACTATCACTACTACTATCATATTCAAATTCTGAATGATCTTGCCCCTGGGCACCTTTCTTATCAAGGACAGTTTCAAGTTGTTCAGTAAGCACATTATAATTGTCTATCATGGCCTTAATCTTGTCAATATATGGGAGATCAAGGTAAAAACCCCCAAATGATAACCCATTTCTCTTGATTTGTCTCTTAAGATTTAGCAGTTCTTGAATCCTAGTCCTTCTCATCTTGATGTCATCTTCATCGAGAATGTTCCTTGTTGCATCTTCCTCTATGCACTCACAGTGGACATTGGTATTGGGGATTGTAGGAGCATACAATTTTCTCACCCCTACCATGAAGCCCTTTGGGTCAATATATCTATAAGGAGCTGCCCCCATTCTGTACCCTTCCAACCATTGACTCATGGCATCAATAACACCTTTACCAATTGTAAAATGGGAAATCCTGAACTGTCTAGGGGTCAAAGTTCCCTTTTTGTGTGGTGTAAAATGCTCATTGTCTGTTAACAATAGCTGCCATATGAATTCCATTGCTGCCACCCTCGCTGGCACATAGTAAGGTAAAATATGAGGTGGATGAATACACCCATATACCCTAATAATGGTATAATTTTCTTCCAAGACTAAATCACCCCAATTATGCTTTCCTTCCCACTTATCTAGGTACTCATTTGGTCTCAATAGTTGCATGACCTTAAGGGGAATCCTTGTCCTACTGATACCTAGACTTTGCACTATTGGATACACAATCCAATTCTGAAAGGCACAATAATCACAATCTTTTGAGGTATAATTCCAAACCCTCAACTAAAATTTGATAGCATTAGGTCCATACTGATAAAACCTCTGGGGAACCAAATTATTCACATCCATCATCACAAAATTAAAGTATAACAACAAATGCATGAGGATGGAGTAATGAAAAAACTTGGGCTCCTTTTCCTTAGGGTCCTTCAACTTCTTCTGAGTTGCAATGAATCCCTCATGCATTTGATCTATGATGTGTTGTATGTAATCATAACTTGTGCTGGAATGCACCTCATGCAAGTCTAGCACCATGATCAATATGCTAGCATTGATTTTCTCTGCTTCCCCATCTATCCCTAGCACTCTACATAGGGCATAGGCGATATATTTTATGTAAAAATGTAAATCCTTGTAGTAGTATGGGCTTGTCCTAGACATAGGGTCTAAATACTTCCTTACCTCTTTGAGCATATGCTTCTGCAACTGTCCTCTGGCTACACCAGGTTTTAATACATATCTATGTTCCTATTTTGTCATGTCAATCTTCGTAGACATAGTGCTATATAAGCCAAATGCTTGCATGAATGAATTTTTGTTAAGAATCAATAGGGCAGTGCCATCATTCCTTTTAATTTTTTTGGACAAAACATCATAATTACTGGCAAGGTCTAGGAACAAATCTACATCTATGTAGACATCAGGAATAATTAATCTAGCCAAACCACAACTCCAAGGGTTTGACACTGGGATGGCTTTATCAGAATTCTTGTAGAGGTAAGCAAAAAGTGAAAAACCTATTGTTGCCATAGTGTTAGCATCTCTTATACCAGAATAATCATCTATGAGCACATTTGCATTTTCTCTTTTGTTCTGAGTCGAACCAGGAAGCAACCTGAGGAAATCATCAGAATAATTTGGTTTTCCCTTTGCCTCCTCTTCTGCCTTCTCACTCCTACCACTGGTCGAAGCTATACTGACTGCTCTGCTCATGTTTACTGTGCTGAATCACTCTTTCTTTATTGATATTGAGACAAATCTATCTCCAAAACTCACTTACTTCCATGTGCACAATTCTCAGGACATCACTGCTTTGAAACAATGGAAAACTCTGCAATTCTCTGATTCTTCTCTTTTTCAGAATACTTAGCTCTTCTTCATTCTGTAATTCTAAAAGCAAGATGAATAAAAATGAATGCATAATCAGTTCTTTATGGTTACTATTCCAAGTACATAGCTCATCATTTGAAAAAAATCACTTCTGTCTTCAATTCAACATACTACAAAATTAATTGAAAACCTAGCCATAGTTCCATGAGCGTGACAGGAAATCAAATTCATAAAACTGAATCGTCGGAAAAACCTTATAGAATTCAAATGAGATGACATGTCTTCATGTGATTGGCTCTCTGTCATGCATCTTACCTAACCCCTTTTGCACAGTAATCAATATCCAAGCCTTTTATTGGACAATGAACAATTCATATTGTCATGTCAGATACTACCGCCTTTCTTTAACATTTGACATCAAGTGACTATGCGACTGCATACAATCTCTCTATCACTAACCCAAGTCTTTAACCCATGATTCTTCTGGAGACACAGTGACTACAACTTTCTCTACCTTAGCTAACCAAATTTACCATCTAGAGATCCCACGACAGTGAAGAAATCAAAGTCACAAATGGATAGCACTAACTCACATCATTTTTGGAGACTACGCGACTAACCATCACTTTCAGCCTTCATGGTTATCTCCCAGTTGCTAAATGTTTTCTTTCCTTTGCAAGACCTTGTGACTACCATTAGTCACCTAATCGCAAAACATAAATGCTAAGTGTCAAAACATCTAGAGACAACGTGACAAGTACTTTACCCTTTTACTTCATCTGACGACTTTGCGACATACCCTTAGCTCCATGTCGCAAGCACTTTTCCTTTTGGGCTCTTTTATTGTCAAAATTTGTGACTGCCATATGATCTTTTAATCACTTTATCTAACAGCTCCTGCTTAATCGTCAAATAATTTGTCATACCCTTAAAATCTTCAAAGACTATGCGACTAACAGAAACCCTGAACTCAGTCTCGTAATCGCTGAATCAATTCTTTCCATTCAGTGACTACGTGATAAGTCTTTCAAATCAATTTACCTTTTGACATGTGTCTAGTTGTTTACTTGTTTCCTTATCATAGAATGAAAAAGCTGACTCATCACACCAATCTGGCGACAACCCGACTGTGCTTTAGCTCAAACCGCATATGGTTAGTCACGAAGTCTCATAATCTTTTACTTAACTGCCATCCTTTCTAGAGACCATGCAACTAAAGCTTTGCACAACTTATTTAACCTCAGACCAATCTAGTGATTATGCGACATAAAGAGATTGCGAAGTCTTGTGATGAATCATTAACTGCTGATAATTTCCTATGACATCATGACCTATCTGTGGGTCCCTTCATATACTGTTGACCTATTCACTGATACCGCGACTATGTGATACAAACTAATCGTGAAGTCTAGAAATGCTAAAGGAATATTTTGATGTTATGAGAGACTACATAACATAATCTAATCGCTTAGTCGGGAAGAAAAAGGGAATATGTCATTCAAGTTATGCGACTAGGTGATAATAATTATAACACATGACTTAAGTGAACCAAAAAGTAACAGCAAAACATAAGCGAAAAATGCCTTAGGGTTTCTTTTCAATTCGGAACACCAAACAAGACTTAGGGTTTCAAGGTTTTTTGCACATTCTCATAGATTTAGACTTGAAAACCTAAAAAATTTGACAGGGAAAAGGCACAAAAATTGAGAGGCCCCTGCCTCTAAGCACAAAACTAGAGAGAAAATCACAAAACTCGGGGACCAGACCAAAATTGGAAATACAACCAACAGTGGCTCTAATGAGGATTGACTAAACATAGTTTATGACAAAGAACCACAGAATCTCTGGTTGCAGACCACACCAAAAAATGGAGAAAAAACTCAAACAGAAAGGGAAACACCTACAAAACCTAAAACAGGGAAAGATATTTACAATATAATACATGTTACTTGTGCATCACCTTGATTTTATCTAAAGAAAGGCTTCAAGAATCATCCATGCACAGGCAACTCAAAATTTTCTCCTTCCATAGTCTTCAACAAATATGAGTCTTTACCAAAATTTTCTGAAATAATGGAAGATCCTACCAATAAAGACTCAAATTTCTTGTGTTTGCCTTTGTCCTTTGCCCTTGCATTCCATTTTAGAACCAAGTCACCTATCTAGAACTTTCTCTCAGTAGCCCTTTTATCAAACAGATATTTCATCTTTTGTTGTAGCTTCAAATTTTCTCTCTGACTATTTCTCCATGTCTCATCCAATTCAATCAACTGCATCATTCTATTTTGCATATTGTCAAAGACATGTAGATATTCTTCTTGTATGAATTGGAAAATAGGTAACATATTTTTAATTGGAAACCTTTCTTGTAAACCATATACTAATTCAAAAGGAGACTTACCAGTTGCCTTCTTGAGTGTTATCCTATCAGCCCAAAGAGCTAATTTCAATTTTGTGTGCCATGTTCTATTATTTTGTTCCAGAGTCCTCTTCAGTATCTTCAATATGCTTTTATTGCTAAATTCTTCTTGTCCATTAGCCTATGGATAGTATGGAGATGAATATGATATTGTAATCCCATACCTTTCACAAAAAGTTGTCATTTCCTCTGATCTAAAACTCATAGCATTGTCCATTACTAGCTTACTAGGATCACCAAAATTGGTTAGAATATTCTCCAAGAGAAACTCAGTGACCACCTTGCTTGTTTCTTTCCTTGTAGGGATAGCTTCAATCCATTTAGTAATGTAATCTGTGGAAAATAATATCCAACTATGGCCTACACTAGATTTTTCCTAAAATTCACCAATAAAGTCAATCCCCCACATAGCAAAAGGAGCTTCAGTACTTACTGGATTCAGCAACAAAGCACCTGCAAATTTTAGTTTATTTAAAAAACTCTAACATGGTTCACATTTCTTGACATGTGTATAAGTGTCTTTGAACAAAGTAGGCCAATAATACCCTGACCTTAAAATCTTATGGGCGGTGGTTTTAGCAGAAAAGTGACCTCCACATTCTCCTTCATGCATCTCAATCAGAACTTTCTCAGCTTGGTATTTGTCAAGGCACAACAATAGTACACCATTTTTATCTTTCCAAAAAAAATCACCTTGGATCAAAGCATACCTTTGAGCTCACAATTTCAGACTCCTTTTCTAATTTTCATACAATTGATCAGGACACTTAGCATTTTTGAGGAAGAAAACTATATCTGTATAGTATGGTTGCCTCTCTATACTTGTGATAGCCTGGTCATGTAGTTCTATTTGATTTATCTGTAGTAGATCCAGGTTCCCTTCTATCATAAGATTTTCCAAGCCTTGTCCTCTTATCAATTTAGTGATGTTGATTTCAAGATTGAATTCTTGAATTCTTTTAATCCACTTGCACCTCTTACCAGTTACCTCTGACTGTGTAAGAATATCCTTTACTGCTGAATGAGGAACAAAATCCTGGACCCTAGCACAAGCCAAGTATGGCCTAAAATATTTTACAGCCTTTACCAAAGCATAAGCTTGTTTCTCTATTATCTCATAATTGAGCTCTACTACTTGCAAGGATCTACTATAAAAAGCTATAGGATGTTCAAATCCTTGGTCATCTTTCTGAAGCAATATGGCAGCACTTGTGTGAAATGATGCAAATGAAAACAAGGAAAAAGGCTTGGTATAATCAGGAGATTTCAACACTGGAGCCTCTTGCACTGCCTCCTTTATTCTTTCAAATGCTTGCTGAGCCTCTTCATTCCAAACAAACTGGGTGTCTTTCTTTAGCAATTTTACAATGGGTTTAACAATTTCTGCAAAATTAACTATAAATTTTCTGACAAAATTTATCTTTCCTAAAAAATATTGCACACCTTTTAAATTTTTTGGAGCAATCACTCTTTGAATTGCTTCTACTCTCTCAGGGTCTATTCTTATCCCCTCTTTAGATACTATATGTCCTAGTAATTTCCCCTCTTTAACTGCAAAATGACACTTATTTGGTTTTAGTGAGATGCCATATTCCAATGCCTTATTAAAAATCTTACTCAAGTGATCACAATGATCAATAGCCTTCTTGGAATATGCAGTTAAATCATCTTGGTAAATAACCATGAATATATCAATAAATTCTTTAAAAGAAACATCCATGGCTCTCTGAAAAGTTTCCCCTACGTTCATTAATTCGAAAGGCATCCTGATATACACATATGTTCCCCATGGGGTAGTAAATGCAATCTTATATTGTTCCGTCTCTTTGACTAACACCTGGTTATAACCTGAAAAACCATCCATCATTGATAACAACTCACAACCAGTGACCTTATGCAACATTGCTTCCATATTAGGTAATGAATAATTATCTTTCAAAGAAGCAATATTAAGATTTCTGAAATCCATACATAGTCTGATGTCACCATTTTTATTTCTAACTGGCACTAGATTTGATACCCAAGTTGAATTTATAATGGGTTGAATTATACCAGCATCTTTAAGTTTCATCAATTCTTGCTGCATCTTGGGGGCCAACAAGGGGTTAATAGGCCTTTATTTTTGCCTGAATGGCTTCACATCTGATTTCAAAGGAATTTCATGCTGAAAAAGGTCATCTCTATATGCCTTCAAGTCATCATAAGACCAAGAAAAAACATGTTTGTATTTTCTCAGCAACTTGATTAGATTTGTTCTAACATGAGAGTCTAAACCCTTTCCAATATAAACTATTTGAGGATTATTCTCAGACCCTAATTTTATTTCTTCCAAATTATCTACCTTGGCATTGCTTAATTTTGATACATCATTCTGCTGGCTAATAAAAAATGCTTCAAGTTCAACCAAACCCATAGAAATCTGATTAGAACTTAACTGGATAACTTCATTTTGAAAAATGTAATCCTTTCCATCAACATGTTCCAATAAGGAACTACAATCTATACTTTGGTTCTCATAATGATCTAAACCTTGCATGAACCTCAAAATATCTTAATCATCCTGGAACACCTGCCAGTTGTATATATTGTCTAGAAAAACTGGTCTTGTCTTGACTTCTAGTATTGACACTCCTTGTAAGGTCAGATCATCATTTTTCAAAGCAACATTTGCTAGAAAATCAGCCATAATATTTTTTGACCTTTCTAACCAATTTATATTAAAAGCATCAAACATTTCAA
>MU227602.1:1506439-1524188 GCA_018584345.1 Thuja plicata | reverse complement strand
AGAGAGAGAGAGAGAGAGAGAGAGAGAGAGAGAGAGAGAGAGAGAGAGAGAGAGAGAAGAAGCGGTGGAACGACCAAGTCAAGAAATGAAAATAGGTATTTCTTCTTCTTCTCCCAATCTGGCAACTTCACTGTTAGTAAACATGGTAGCTAGTATAATTGATGTCAAGTTGGGATGACCATGTTTACATATTCACCTACACTTTCCTTCAGTAATAACTGACTTCTTTATCTTTAATATTGAAGTGCCAAGTATTCACCTTTACTCTTTGTCCAAGATTTCTTCTTCAATTGCTGGCTTCTTCTTCTTGGGCCTGCTGATCAACTCTGATGTTTCCACTTCATCATCTGATGGCCATTTGAAGTCCTCACTACTCTATACTTGTACCTTTTGCCTATCCCATCTAACATCAGTGATGTTCCTAACATCTACTAGAATTTTTTTGATGTCATTTTCTACCTTGAAAAATTCATCCAATATCTTATTGAATCCCTCAATATCAACATCTGCTCCCATAATGAATTATTCATAACTAGGCATCTTGCTATCAAATTCATTTCTCTAAGCATCTAAAGCTTTCACTTGATCATCTTCTCCCATTAAGGAAGGAACAAATATATTAAAGTCATCAGAAAAGAGGCTCAATTTAACCTCTATTTGATTCAATTTGCCTTTAAAGAATGAGAGAGCAATATTGACCCTTTTGATCTCATCTTCAACTTCTGTCACTATCTCTGGAAAATATATCCTTAGGGTTTGCAAAGATGCAAGCTTCTCAAACAATTGTACCATGGTAGACCATTTAGTAAAATAGGGGTTCAAGATAGCAAGATACCCCATCACCTCTAAATGTAAAATTGGAAACTTATTATAGGCATTAAGTACAACATCAGTCTTATCTTTCAAGACTTCAATTCTATGTTGTAGGATACTTCTTAATTCTCTCAAATAAATTTCATTTCCTTTCTCTCCATCATCTTTTTCCTCAACCACCTCTTCTGATCTGGCTTTATCCTCTATCTGCAATGGTTGTGGTTGTGCAGGCACATATACCACCTCAGGCTTCTCCTCCAATTCCTTCATCAATCTTTTTATCACCTGATCTTGCTGGTGTATTTGTATATGGCACATTTCTTGATCCTTAGCCAATGCACTTGTCTCCTCTAACAATGTGCTACACTTATCAGACAACTTCTTAGTTTTGTCCTCATTTAAGTGTGCCCAATGTGTCATGATTTGCATTGTCCATACCATTTGATTTCCAACCATCTTCTCTTGGATATTCACTAGTTGAGGCTTTTTCTCCTTTGGGCATAGGCTCCACATTGAAAAAGCTTGAGACTTTGGGCTATACCCAAATCCTTTAATTACATCTCCCATCTAAACTTCACTAGCCATTTTGAGATTTGGCTGCTTTCTTATTTGGTCAATTATCAAGGCAGATGCTAAATCCCATCCCTCAGCCAATAATATTCCACTGCCTAACACCATTTTCCTAGCCTCCTCAGGTTTAATGTCCTCACTTTCAGGATCATAAGACTGCAGACCCACTAAAGCCTCATTTGTTATGGTCTCCTTGCCATCAATTGTCAATTGAGCTCTTATCTGCTCCTTTTTGTACCACCTTAGGAAGTCTTTAAACTCCTCAGTCTTGAAAAAGTTGTCATCATTCAAAAATTGTTGTTGATGGATCAATATTTCATCAACACAGGCCTTAAGAGGCAATTCAACCTTCTCCTCCAAATTAGACTATTGATTCTTGCCTTCCCTAATCAATTTCCTTAGGTTATGATCATATAACCTTTTCCCAGGCACTAGGGCTCTAGCCTTATCCTTTTTCTTATCCTGGCCCTCAACTGAAGGCTAACCTATTTCCATTTTTTGCCTCTTAGCAGCAGGCTCTTCTATGTCATCAGGTTGTGTCACCACTGTCAAGTTAACAATGTGGCCCTCTATTCCCTGCAGTTGTGGTACTTCAGCAACATCTTGCTGTGGTGGAACATATCTAGTAGGACATGCATAATCACTATCACTACTACTATCATATTCAGATTCTGAATGATCCAGCTCCTGGGCACCTTTCTCCTCAAGGACAGTTTCAAGTTGTTCCAGTAAGCACATAATAATTGTCTATCATGGCCTTAATCTTGTTAAAATATGGGACTTCAGGGTAAAAAAACCCCAAAAGATAACCCATTTATCTTGATTTGTCTCTCAAGATTTAGCAGTTCTTGAATCCTAGTCCTTCTCATCTTGATGTCATCTTCATCAAGAATGTTCCTTGTTGCATCTTCCTCTATGCACTCACAGTGGACATTAGTATATGGAATTGTAGGACTATACAATTTTCTCACCCCTGCCATGAAGCCCTCTGAGTCAATATATCTATAAGTAGCTGACCCCATTCTGCACCCTTCCAACCATTGAGTCACGACATCAATAGCACCTTTACCAATTGTCTAGGGGTCAAAGTTCCCTTTTTTGTGTGGTGTGAAATGCTCATTGTCTGTTAACAATAGCTACCATATGAATTCCATTGCTGCCACCCTTGCTAGCACATAGTAAGGTAAAATATGAGGTGGATGAATACACCCATATACCCTAATAATGGTATAATTTTCTTCTAGGAAGAAATCACCCCAATTATTCTTTCCTTCCCACTTATCCAGGTACTCATTTGGTCTCAATAGTTGCATGACCTTAAGGGGAATCCTTGTCCTGCTGATACCCAGACTTTGCACTATTGGATACACAATCCAATTCTGAAAGGTACAATAATCACAATCTTTTGAGGTATAATTCCAAACCCTCAACCAAAATTGGATAGGACTAGGTCCATCCTGATAAAACCTCTGGGGAACCAAATTATTCACATACATGATCACAAAATTAAAGTATAATAGAAAATGGATGAGGATGGATTAATGAAAAAACTTGGGCTCCTTTTCCTTAGGGTCCTTCAACTTCTTCTGAGTTGAAATGAATCCCTCATGCATTTGATCTATGATGTGTTGTATGTAATCATAACTTGTGCTGGAATGCACCTCCTGCAAGTCTAGCACCATCATCAATATGCCAGCGTTGATTTTCTCTGCTTCCCCATCTATCCCTAGCACTCTACATAGGGCATAGGCGATATATTTTATGTAAAAATGTAAATCCTTGTAGTAGTATGGGCTTGTCCCAGACATAGGGTCTAAATACTTCCTTGCCTCTTTGAGCATATGCTTCTGCAACTGTCCTCTGGCTACACCAGGTTTTAATACATATCTTTGTTCCTATTTTGTCATGTCAATCTTGGTAGACATAGTGCTATATAAGCCAAATGCTTGCATGAACGAATTTCTATTAAGAATCAACAGGGTAGTGGCATCATTCCTTTTAATTGTTTTGGACAAAAAATCATAATGGTTGGCAAGGTCTAGGAACAAACCTACATCTATGTAGACATGAGGAACAATTAATCTAGCCAAACCACAAGTCCAAGGGTTTGACACTAGGATGGCTTTATCATAATTCTTTTTTAAGTAAGAAAAAAGTGAAAAGTTGTTGTTCCCAGAGTGTCAACATCTCTTATACCAGAATAATCATCTGTGAGCACATTTGCATTTTCTCTTTTGTTCTGAGTCGAACCAGGAAGCAACCTAAGGAAATCATCAGAATAATTTGGTTTTCCCTTTGCCTCCTCTTCTACCTTCTCACTCCTACCACTGGTCGAAGCTATACTGATTGCTCTGCTCATGTTTACTGTGCTGAATCACTCTTTCTTTACCAATATTGGGACAAATCTATCTCCAAAACTCACTTACTATCGTGTGCACAATTCTCAGGAATTCACTGCTTTGAATCAATGGAAAACTCTAGAATTCTCTGATTCTTCTCTTTTTTATAATACTTAGCTCTTCTTCGTTCTGCAATTCTGAAAGCAAGATGAATAAAAAATAATACACAATCAATTCTTTATGGTTACTGTTCCAAGTACACAGCTCATCATTTGAAAAACATCAGTTCTTTCTTCAATTCAATATACTGTGAAATTAATTGAAAACCTAGCCATAGTTCCATGAGCGTGACAGGAAATCAAATTCATAAAACTAAATCGTCAGAAAAACCTTATAGAATTCAAATGAGATGACATGTCTTCATGCGATTGGCTCTCTGTCATACATCTCAGCTACCCCCTTTTGCACAGTAATCAATATCCAAACCTTTTATTGGACAATGAACAATTCATATTGTCATGTCAGATACTGCCGCCTTTCTTTAACATTTGACATCAAGCGACTATGTGACTGCATACAATCTATCTGTCGCTGACCCAAGTATTTAGCCCATGATTCTTCTGGAGACACAGTAAATATAGCTTTCTCTACCTTAGCTAACCAAATTTACCATCTGGCGATCCCACGATAGTGAAGAAATCAAATTTGCAAATGGTTAGCACTAACCCACATCCTTTTTGGAGACTATGCGACTAATTGTCACTTTCAGCCTTCACGGTTATCTCCCAGTCGCTAAATTTTTTCTTTCCTTTGCAAGACCTCGTGACTACCCTTAGTCACCCAATTGCAGAACATAAATCCTAAGTGTCAAAACATCTAGAGACAACGTGACAAGTACTTTACCCTTTTACTTCATCTGACGACTTTGTGACATACCCTTAGCTCCAAGTCGCGAGCACTTTTCCTTTTGGACTATTTTATTCTCAGACTTTGCGATTGCCCTAGGATCTTTTAATCACTTCATCTAACGGCTCCTACTTAATCGCCAAATAATCTATCATACCCTTAAAATATTCAAAGACTATGCGACTAACAGAAACCCTGAACTCAGTCTCGTAATCGCTGAATCAATTCTTTCCATTCGGCGACTACGCAATAAGTCTTTCAAATCCATTTACCTTTTGACACATGTCTAGTTGTTTAATTGTTTCCTTATCGCAGAATGAAAAAGCTGACTCATCACACCAATCTGGCGACAACCCAACTGTGCTTTAGCTCAAACCGCATATGGTTAGTCGCAAAGTCTCATAATCTTTTACTTAACTACCATCCTTTCTAGAGATCATGCGACTAAAGTTTTGCACAACTTATTTAACCTCAGACCAATCTAGCGATTATGCGACATAAAGAGATCGCAAAGTCTCATGATGAATCCTTAACTACTGATAATTTCCTGCGACATCACGACCTATCTGTGGGTCCCTTCATATACTTTTGACCTATTCACTCATACTGCGACTACGCGATACAAACTAATCGCGAAGTTTGGAAATGCTAAAGGAATATTCTGATGTTATGAGAGCCTACGCGACTTAAGCTAATCGCTCGGTTGGGAAGAAAAAGGGAATATGTCATTCAAGTTACGTGGCTAGGCGATCAAAATTATAACACATGACTTAAGTGAACCAAAAAGGTAACAGAAAAACATAAGCAAAAAATGCCTTAGGGTTTCTTTTCAATTCGGAACACCAAACAAGACTTAGGGTTTCAAGGTTTTTTGCACATTCTCATAGATTTAGACTTGAAATCCTGAAAACTTTGATAGGGAAAAGGCACAAAAACTGAGAGGCTCCTGCCTCTAAGAACGAAACCAGAGAGAAAATCACAAAACTCGGGGACCAAACCAAAATTGGAAATACAAACAATAGAAGAGTTGAAGTACACTTAATGATAGTTACCCCTCAAGGTGAAGCACAAGGAGACCAATTCATAGAGTTGAGTTAGTGAAGTCTGAGACTAGTAGAGAAAAGACTTGTGAGGTCCTATAAGTGATTTTATGATCTTGAGAAGGCTAGGACAAGTAGAGTCCTAGATAGTGTTTTTGCAAGCACACCTTGGAGTGTCTCTATTATATTAGTATCAAAGTCAACCAGATTTAGCTTGTGGTGAATGTTCAAACCAGAAGAGTTAGTAGGAGAGTCTAAAATGGTGACAAATACAAAGTTGGAAAAGAAGTTGGATCAGCAAGAAGAAGAGAATAGATTTTTGAGAGAGAGATTGGAACAATTAGAACACAAGGTGGACCAAGTGGAAGAAAAGACTAGGAAGTTAAGGATAAGGTTGAAGAAAAGAGTAAAGAGACTGCATTAGATGATTAGGCCCTTGAAGCTGACCCTATCCTCACCGAAGAACCATTCTAGAAAGATCTAAAGGTTTTGAGTGGTAAATCATTAGAAGGACTAGAGAATCACTTTGATTGTGATGGCATAACATAAGTTCAAAAGGTAAAGGTAGCTAAGGAAAGGCTTAGAGGGTCTACACTCACTTGGTGAAATTATATCCAAGATAAGAGAGAGAAGGAAGGAAAGAAGCCCATTGCCACATGGAAGGCTATGGTAGCCAAAATTAGGGATGCTTATCTACCTGAATATTATGAGACTCAGTTACATAAAAGGAGACAAATTCTAAGATAGAAAGACTTGGATGTGAACTCTTATACACATGAGGTATCGATTTGCAGAGGATGAGAAGGTGAAGGCCACTAGATGCCTTAATGGTCTCAAGTGGACTATTCAAGATGAGATGAGTCTCTTAACCCCTGATACTATTCAGAGATGCCACCAAATTATAGTTAAGGTGGAAGAGAAGTTAAGAAAGAAGAAAGACTCAAGCACTACCAGAGGTAGAGGAAAAGGAAGAGATAACAAAGGACAAAGAGGTGGATATGGTGGTATAATTTTAGAGATAAAGGCTCAAGGAGAGACCAAACTTAATGAACAACAAGAAGGGAGTTCAAGAAGAAGTAAATTCAATAGAGGCAGAGGCTTTAACTATAATTAGAGAGGAAGAGACAACAAAAAAGGAAGAGGTAACTATTTTGCCAACTTGAAATGTTACCACTATAACCAAATGGGACACCCTGCATACAGATATCCATAGAAAGGCTCTAGTTCACATGGAAGTGAGAAGTTGGTAAAATATGTCCAAGATGAGTCTAGTGGTGGAAGTAAACACCCTAAGGTACCCCTAGAGTTAGAAGAAGGAGAGAACTTGATGATGAGAAGGACATTAATCAAGAAGCTAGTTAAAGAGGAACCTAGTCAAAGAAGGTCACTATTTAGAGTGAAGTGAAAGATGATGGGAAAGGTGTGTAGAGTCATCATAAAATTAGGGTCTACTGACAATATTATTTCATAATAAGGAGTCAAAAAATTAAAGATGAATAGAATACCTCATACCAACCCATACAAAGTCACTTGGTTGAACAAAGGACAACATGCCCTTGTGAATGAGAAAGCATGGGTGGAATTTTCAATTGGGAGATACAAAGACAAAGTGTTGTGTGAATTCATACCTATGGATGCATACCACCTACTACTTGGAAGGCCATGGAACTTTGACAGACAGGCCATGCATGATGGACGAAAGAATTCTTATTCTGTCAAGAAAGACAATGTGACTTTCAAGATATAGTCACTGTTAGAAGAGGGGGAGATGAAGTCATCAGGCCCAAATGTTCTTATGATTAGTGAAAAGGAGTTCATAGAATCCTTAGAAGAAGGATATGGAGTGGGTTTTGCACTGATGTTGAAGCCTAAAGAAGAAAGTGTAGACAAGACAGTCAAGAAGATAGAGTTTCCAAAATAAGTACAAGAGTTGTTGTAGAAGTGTGAAGGTATTGTAAGTGATGGAAAATCATCAACCCTACCCCATAAGAGAGATTTTAGTCACCAAATTGACTTTATCCTAGGAGCTACCCTCCCAAATAAGGTAACCTATAAGATGACCCCTCAACAAAATGAGGAAATTGCCAAAAAAATTAAAGAACTCCTAAGCCAAGGTCTCATTAGGAAAAGCATTAGTTGTTGTGTTGTGCCTATTGTATTAGCACCCAAAAAGGGAGGAAATTGGAGGCTCTATACTAATTCAAGGGAAATGAACATAATTATCATTAAGTATAGGTTTATTATCCCTAGGCTAGAAGACCTAATGGACTTCCTAGGAGAAGCTAAGTATTTTACTAATATTCACCTAAAGAGTGGTTATCATCAAATTAGGGTCAATGAAGGAGATGAACAGAAGAAAGCCTTCAAAGCTCCAGATGGTTTATATGAATGGCTTGTGATGCCATTCAGGCTATCTAATGCCCCATCTAAATTCATGAAACTTATGAATTAAGTCCTTAAAGACTACATTGGAAAATTTGTGGTAGTGTATCTAGATGATATACTAATCTATAGCAAGACTAAAGAGGAGTATCTCAAACATCTACAAATTGTTTTCAAGAAGTTGCATGAGGAGGATTTGATGATAAATTTGGGAAAATGTGAATTTATGAAGCACAAGCCGGTGTACCTTGGGTTTGTATTGTCCCAATGAAAACTAAAGATAGATCCAAGCAAAGTGGAAGCCATTATCAACTGGCCTACTCCAAGGACTGCAACAGAGGTGAGAAGTTTTCATGAATTAGCCCAATGCTATAGGAAGTTCATTAAGAAATTTAGTGCAATTTGTGCTCCTATGCTAGATACCATAAAAGGAGGGATGAAAAATAAAAATTTTTGGAATGAACAAGATAACCATGGATTTGAGGCGTTGAAGAAGAATATTGCCACTCAAACAATTTTAAATTTTCCAAGCTTTGAGAAGTTGTTCACAATTGATTGTAATACTAGCAATGTGGCTATTGGTATTGCCTTGAGCCAAGAGGGAAGACTAGTATCTTTGTACAGTGAAAAGCTCAGTGATGCTAAAAAGAAGTACTCTTCTTATGACCTAGAGATGTATGCTCTAGTCCAAGCACTAAGGAAATGGAGGCACTACTTTCTCCCAAAAGAATTTATGGTCTATTCAAACAATCTGGCAATTAGTTTCCCAAATTCACAAGACAAACTCAGTCATAAACATATGAAGTGGGTAGAGTATCTCCAGGCCTACACTTTCAACATTAATCACAAGAAGGGACTATAGAATAAAGTAGAAATGCCTCAAGTATAAGAGCCCTGACTGTACAAGAGATACACCTACAGAGCATGGGCATTGAAAGTTTCTAAGACCTATATGTAAAAGATGAAGACTTTGCAGACATCTATAAGGTATGTCAAGAGTACAAGAATCATTTTCATAGTGAATTCTTTGAATATATAGTGTAAAGTTATCTATTGTTTAATGGAAGTCAATTTTGTGTTCCTAGAGGGTCAATTAGGCAAAATATGATTCAAGAGAAATACAATGGTGCACTTAGTGGGCATTTTGGTGTCAATAAGACCCAAGAGTTAGTGCAGAGATTTTACTTTTGGCCTAAAATGAATTTGGACATTAGGAAGTATGTAGAAATTTGTATGGTGTGTTAGAAAGAAAAGGTCACAAATTCTAATGTAGGCCTTTACCAATGTCTTCCCATTCCTAGTAGACCATGGGAATGCTTGAGCATGGATTTTGTCATGGGATTTCCAAAGACCAAATAGGGAATGGATAGAATCTATGTTATTGTAGATAGATTCAGTAAAATGGCACATTTTGTCCCATGCAAGATAGTTCACGGTGCTTGTTACATAGCACATTTATTTTTCAAGGAAGTGGTGAGGATACATGTATTACCTTTGAGTATAGTCTCTAACAGAGATACTAAGTTTATGAGTCACTTTTGGAAAGCATTGTGGCACAAGTTAGTAACTAATCTATCTTTTGGGTCTGCATATCACCCTTAGACAAATGGCCAAATAAAGGTGGTGAATATAAGCCTTGTAAACCTATTAAGGCAACTTACAAAGGAGTATGGTAAAACTTGGGATCAACTCCTAGGATAGACAAAATATTCCTATAATGATACTGTAAACAAGACTACTGGTAAGATTCCCTTTGATATAGTTTATGGACTATGCCCTAGAGGCATATTTGAACTTGGAGAACTAAAGGATGGAGGAAAGGTTAGTTGTTATGTTGAAGACTTTGCACTCTCCATGAAAGAGGTGCAAGAAGAAATGAGAAAGACTCTAATATAAAACATATCAAAGATCAATCAGAAGGTGGATGAAAGGAAGAAGGATGTTCAGTTTCAAGTAGGGGATCTGGTTATGGTCCATTTGAAAAAAATAGACTACACAAGGGAGTACCACATAATTTGTAGATGAGGAGATTAGGGCGATGTACTATTCTAGACAAATATGACAACATTGCATACAAGATTGAACTCCCTAAGGATATTGGTTTGTCTCAAATCTTCAATGTTTTAGATCTGAATATTTATAAGGGTCCTACTTCAGATCCAGACCATATCCTTAAAGAGGTCATAAAGGAGGTAGAAGACCTGAACTTGACCCTTACACCACCTAAGAAGGTAGAGAAGATACTTGACTCTAGGGCCTACAAGAGGACCAGAAAGAGAACTTATTATGAGAATTTGATTAAATGGCATGGGGAAGGGGATGCAGAGGCCACTTGGATCAAGGAGAATAAATTCAAGAAGTTGGGACTGGATTCCAACTTACTCAATCCAAAGATGGATTGAAGTCTTTCCATTTTGGGAGGATGGTGCAGGAGCACCTAGGCTAATCTTTAAGCTAGTTTCAATTTTTTCTTATACAAACCTTAGCAAAAGATATAGTGTTTAATTTTGACCTTAGAATCTATTTCATGTAGGTTCCTAGGTGGATTATACTAGGCTCAATCCAACTGAGATGTTTAATGCTTTGATAGTGATTAGTGTTAGATTAGGCCTAAAGATGGGAAAATGGGTATTAAAGCCTTTAATGCTTGGGAAAGGGTATATTTATGCCTAATATGGTTCCTAGGATGTTTCTACATAATTCTAGGTCAATTTGAGGTCATTAGCGTTAATTTTGCATAAAGATGTAAAAATTGTCACAATCACTAATACATTTTGTGTCAATTTTCAACCTTTAATTAGTGGATTTTTTGAACCAGATGCGTCGATTAATCTACCAATGGTTTCATCACTATTTTACTAGTAAAAATCATGACACATAATTTTTCATGTCGAATGATCTATGCCAATCTTGGTCAAAATTGATATCTGCAATTGACAAGGTTATTCGATGAACTTTGGACCAATGTCAGTCAAAATGTTTGGGCCATCTGACCAAGATGCCAAACCTACGATGCTGAAATTTGACAGAGAATGGTTAATATGTAGACTATTTTGGTGAGGATTTCAACCAAATTTAGTTGAAATTTTGACCAATATGGAATGTTAAAAAAAACACCTGAAGATAAATATCCAGATTAATCACCAATGACATCCTGGTCAGTGATTAGTCTAGATATTTATCTTCAGGTATTTGTGTTACTTAGCATACTTTATTTTAGTTCTCCATCTGGATGCCACTCCCCAACATCACCTAGTATGTCAAACCGAGATTTTACACTTTGAACAAAACCTTAGATTCATATATTATGCTATTCAACACATCATCAAACAAAAATTACATCAACCAAATCCAAGCAATCTTTTGCAAGTTGAATTACAAATGTAATAAATAGAGAAAATTAAAGACCCAAAGAAAACACACTTACCTGTATGAAACCTTTCATCAATAATAAATTCATTTGTAAGGTCATCACACTTGTAATAACTAGAAAATAAGGTTTTTCCTCGTATTCAAACCTCTCCACGTGGCACTTGTGAAAGTGAATCATATCCCATATCAAGAACAGACCCAAGGAAAGTCTCAACATGTGGTACAGGTGGACCTGCAACTGTACCAATAATTGACATGACATTTGGAATTGAAACAAAGCTTCCCACACAACTTTTTGTCAAACCTGATAACAGTAAAAAAAATCAAAACTGAGAAACAAATAAACATTGCTAAAAAGAGAATGAATAAATTTTACCTTTGATCTCAACATTTTCTAATGCTTTTCTCAATACGCCCATTATGATATTACTCAACCTTAAATTCTTTCTTAATTATGACCTGTTCATAATGGAGGAAGGATAAATTTCAGACATAAAGAGAATTTTTAACTAATTGCATTGAGATTGTCAATATTAATCACAAACATGCTTACATTCTGTGTAAATGATAATGACATGAAATCACTCCAAGTCAGGAGCTCTTTATGTTGTTAAATGCAATTGTTTTCAATGTTGTATTGTGACAAAATATATCATTCCAACACAAACATGAATCCTAAACATAACCTCCTTGCAGGCCAACTATTTGTCAAATGTCTCAAAGGCAATGCACAATCCATTAACTTAATTATAGCAGAATTTTGGTTAAATCAAGTCAAGGATCTTACAAAAACATGCTAATTCGATGCTGCCAAGAAGCTGGAATGACCTATACACATTCATAAATGGCACATATTTTCCAAAGCCAGTTTCTATATGTTGAGGTATGCAAATTGAAAGATGCAGAAGCAATGAAAGGTCAGATTGGCAATTTAAATTGGAAGAATTAAATGTAACTTTAGGAACCTGAACAGAATTAAAGTAAACTACCTTGTGTAAATAAAACTTTATAGACATTAATGAATGAACAAAGTATCATCTTATTCACCAAACTGGACCCACAAAATGTGCATTTATACAAGTAAAATCTGTAGGTATTAGTGTTTTCTCTTTCTAGACAACTCATATTGAAACAAAATATAAGGGGAATCTCTCTTAGATCTAAGACAACCCTAGACACTAAGATATGAACAAAATATACATTTATAAACACTATACAGTATTTTTCTGGAGATTTTTGTATGAAATGATATAACTACACATCCACATGTCTTTTTGCCTTATGTATGAGCACAAGACTTGTAAAAACTCATCTCACAAGTTAGATGTTCTAGATTCATAAATAAAAAGAAAGGTTTTCTAGATTTATGAATGGAGTAAACTAACTTTAAGCACAAACAAGGCAACATTTTCAGTCACTAAAACAAAGACCAACAATTAGATGCAAACACAATTTCAAAGGACTAACAACTAGATCATCGACATATGATTTCAAGAACTAAATAACTAGTTTTCAGCCATATTACAACTTGAATGAATAAATTACATCAATTTCAATCTAATTAATAATTAATGAAATCACAAACATAATAATGCAGATACAAAGGTAATACAGAAAAGAAATATTTAAATTTTAGTAGCATAAGCATAACATCAACTATCAATTAGAGTTTTTGTGTTTGAAGTACTTATTCATATAAGATGCTTGATTCCTGATATTTTACAATAAGCATTTTTATCCCAATAATATTGTTTTAAAGTTGAACGCTTAAAAGCTCCTAAAAAAAATATTAAAAAAAGAAAGAAAATTTAAAGAAAAAATACTCCTATTGGATTAATAAACAAAACTCTTACAAAAGAAGCCTAAAATTAGGCCTTGACCCTCCATCCAGAAATAGGAACATCAAAAATAGCAACAACCAAATATAATTATTCACAAGAAATTGAAAACACTCTCAGAGATGTTCAATGCTATTGCCCGACTCAAAGGTCCAAAGACTGCTGTCAAGAGTATGGACATAGTTGAATGTTGTTTGATTAAGTGGCTATCCCAAGAAGGGTTTAGTACAGGCCTGGATGAATTGGTTGTTATATGTGATACATCTCACAGAAGGAAGTTTATGGAGGAAATGGAGAATAATCTGAATAAAATTTCTCAGCTTATGAAGCACATGAGCGGAGCTTATGTGAATGCTATAGTATCACAAGAGAAAAAATGTTAAATTGAAGTTCAAGAAGAAATTACCAAGGTCATGTTGAGTACAAATTCTTATGTTATGATGGTGGAAAGTAGAAGCACTCAATTTATAAGTAAAGTGGTTCAGCAGGTTGGATTTATAGGGCTTCAGTTGTTCCCAGGAAGGTCGGCTTTTCCTAGTGAATGGCATGATAGGCTTTCTTCACATATTCCATTTACTGGTTCTCATTCCTTTGAATGCAATGGGAAATATGATTCAACAGAGGCTTATGGTTTGATCAAATCATCATTTGTTAATGGATTGAATCCTTGTGAGGCATTTATACATTCTTTGTCATGTAGAGAAGGACTTTTGGATTAGAAAATAACATTTCACCATTGGATATCCTTAAGGTATCCAATTGAGGAATTTTAGCAAGCTTCAAATTACCAATGGAGAGGAGAGGGGGAATTTAGATAGGCAGATCGAAGACAAAATTAACACTAGTACACCCAAAATAGTACATCAAATAAAAAATAAAAAATAGAGAAACTGACATACAATCATGCTCGCATTGTTCACAGAATAGAACATCGACCATGTTTTGAGTGAAATGGAAGCATGCTTAAGTCTTAGTAATATCTGTTGGTTAAATAGTCATCTATACCAAAAAAACTACAATCACAATTGATATATATTTTTCAATTCCATAAGAAGAAGAGTGTCTAACTAAGAAACTAAGGATGTGACTACAACAAGAGGCTATTTCAGCAAGGTTTTCTAGTAAAGAGGAGAATATAATATAGTATTAATTTTCTCTTCCCGAAGTTTCTTCTTGAGATGTGGTTGGTAGCTTTGTAGAAGCACATTGGGGTGGATAAAAATAGTAAATTAGTCTGTCATTGTTTATCTCTTCATCAAATATGTCTATATTGATTTCCTTGCCTTGGAATTAGACATGAAACTATCATCACATGCAAATTCCTTGCTTGATCTTATTTTTATTTTTTCTAGCTCTACACAAACTCCCATAAATAATGCAAAAATAGAAATGAACTTAGATTTCTACAAAATAAGTTGCCCAAATGCAGAGATGATAGTTAGAAGCACTCTAAATAAGTACATATGTTGGACTCCCTCCTTGGTTGGTCTAATTCTAAGGATGCATTTTCACAATTGTTTTTTAAGGGTGAGTAATGACTCCTTACTACCCTATGGATGTGCACAAGAAGCCTATCCAAGGCCCTTGAATGTATTGTAATGCATCCAAAAATCATTTGAGGGCCCTGGATGTGCTTCTAGATGCATCCGCCTGCGCATCTACCTCCCTAAGAATCCTCCCGCACGTCCAACATAAAATCCAAAAAAATGGTAGCTAAGGTGGCTAAAATAACAACACAATTAATCCCTCTACAAACTCTTTCTCAAAAGGATGTGAATTTACTATTAGTCCTTTGCTTTCTCCCACTCAATTTCCAGCAATGGATGAAAGGATTTCTTCCTTGCATTGCCACCAAACAAACCTCCATTTTGGTAAGTAGAAGTTTCACATGTGGCTGATCTCAGGGACTTTAAAAATGGCATGCAACAAGTTCATCTGATAAGTGGTGGTTTCCCAGTTGCCACAATTAGAAATCAGCAGCTTCATAGTCACTAGTATTGGAAATTTGTAGTTTTGTCTTTACAAAAGAAGACTATTGACACTCCAAATACCTTAAAATTGACTGTTTAATTTAATTGTTCATTTTCCATTTGGATTTTTACAAGTCTATATATCTATTTCAAATGACATGAAGTAACAAGGAATAGAAAATGGGACAAAAGAATTAGAGAAAGATACTGATGCATCCAAGGTTTATTGGCATTTGTGGTTGATTCAGATATCATGAAGGTTGAGGAAGTTCCTTTGTGAGCACAATAAATAGACCACGAAGATCCAAGAAACCCCATAAATCTTGGAAGATCCATTAGAGACCTTTTTTAGAGGCCATTTATATGAGATACTTAGTTGTGATCTTCTGAACATGTTTATTTTGTTTTACAAACAGTAATGAGCAGAAGAGTGTGTATTTGAGCTAGTGTATTTGAGAAGAAGAGAGTGCATTCGATGCTTTCATATTTATATTTATAGTTATTTTCCAAGTAAATATGCGATATAATGAACTGTGATATGAAATATCAATCCTAATTTTTAGGGATCAGTTATGAAGATATCATTCTTTAAGTATTAGAATAAGATTTAATAGCATTATGTTCCTTTAAAATTTTTGGCTTTATTTTCAAGTTGACTAAGGGTAAATTTAGTAGTGAACATCACAACATGCAAATCCTTGAAGAAACTGAAAAAGTATATTTATATAATAAAAAATAAATAAATTGAAAATTTGATATTAAGAGATTTTTTTAAAACAAACCTAGAGCTTAAAAGTCTACTTGGAATGCTTCTTAATAATTATCCCTCTTTAATATAAATTTCTTCCTATTGCCTTAAAATGTACACTAAAAATAATTAGAAGTGTCATAAAATTATATTGCTTTGAGATGGAGTTGTTAGAATTGCATAACTATTTTGAAGGATTGAAAGCTTCACAACACATAAGCCCTTTCCCATTGAACACTTGTAATTGGCAGTTTGGGTGTTGTACATTTTGGAAGTAAAATTTAACCTCATCACAACCAGCAAAAAGAAGATCCAATTCCTCACTATTTCAAGTCTCAAAAAATGTTGAATATCTATTATGAGAATCCATGTTAATATGATTCAATCTTCATGAACAATCTTTCATGAGTATGTTCTTGCAAGAACCTATATTTCTTCATAAGTTCTTGTGAATCACTACTACTGAAAGATGATTCATTAATATTTAATTGATATTTATATACGACTGATTCCCAAACTATGATACTATGTAATGTTGCACTGGAAAAACATAATAAGTAAAAATAATTTGACAAAATTCTTTTTTCCCATGTATAAAGGCTCACAATACCTTTGTACTATGTTGATTGAAGTTTCCCACAACAAAATAATAATTCCCATCCTCCTTCACTATATATTCTATCTCCCCATGGCCTGAGAACAAAAAGACCATGGATTTGATTTGATTGTCACATACAGAAGGCATAAATACATAGAGTCAGCATGCCACATGTTATCAAAAGAAAAATTTTCTCTCTATCAGTGAGTATAGTAGCATAGAAGAGGAGGTTGCTAACACAACAATCATTGTTTATAACTTTATAAAAATCCATAATACAACATCAAACATCACAATCTTGATAGAACATAATACAAGGTTTGTGCTTAGAACTAACTCCACAATAGCATAGAAGAGGATTTTGTGAACATAAATTATGTAATCAATAAAAAAATGGATTTGGAAGATGTAGAAAAGAATATTAAATTTATAAGAAATTTCCAAAGGATAAGAAGATGAGGTCCTAAACAACTTTTTTCATAGCATAGAGGAGGAGGTTGCTAAGAGGACCACTTTTGCAATCAATAAAACAATAAATATTAAAAGTGTAATAGTACAAAATAGAAGCAATGGAGGTAAAATTGTAATCAACAAAGATGCCAAAAGGATATTAGCATACAAGAGAAGGTCCTAAACAACCTATGTAGCAACATCGAAGAGAAATTTGTTAACAAGACAACTCTTGCAATCAATAAAATAATAGAACTTTAAAGTTTCCTAGTATAGAACATAAGGTGATCAAGGTAAATTTGTATTCAAGAAAGATGCCCAATGGATAGTAGCTTACATGAGGAGGTCCCAAACAACTTTTGTTACTGTATGCACCCTAAAATGGTCACCTAGACTTTGGGCCCCATTTTATTATTTTATCATTTTATCAAATTTTTGAATCAATGCTTTGCAATATTTTCAATTCAAATCAATTTCCTTGATCAAATTGTAATTAATTCAATTATTTCAATATTTCCTAAGGTTTGATCATTTTTTATCTAATTAAAAGTTTTAATTTTCTTTTTAATTAAATAAAATATCTTATTTAATTAAATTAAATTTCTCCCTTCTAATTAAATAAAATTCCTCTTATTTAATTAAATTCAATTTCCCCCATTTAATTAAATAAAATTCTTCTAATTTATTTAATTGAAAGAAAACCCCTCTTTTAATTAAATAAAT